>CAWUHX010000028.1:458661-573685 GCA_963922205.1 Romanomermis culicivorax | reverse complement strand
AGCAGTGGTATCAACGCAGAGTACTATACAACAAAATGCTCGGCTATGCTCCTAAAATGCATAAACAAGCAACCGTAGCCACATAATAAACGTTTTTAAAAATGTGGAAAATTTTTGGAAAATGAGGAAAAAAATTTTGGGTTCGGTTCTCATGTGGAAAAAATCTTCGAGGAAAGAAACGGTGACCAAAATGCATCTTTTCAAAATGAAAACCCTAAATTTTTCTTCCACATTTGTGGAAAGACCTCAAAAATTTTCTACATTCCAGATTTTTTTTCCACATTATAGTGTAAATGTGGAAAAACAGTGCATTTAGTAGCCGTACTTACTGGGAACCGAAGTTTTTACTTTTGGTGTTTGGCTTAAGTTGAAAAATTGACATTGTTGGCACAATTTTTCGACCACTGATTTATGCATTTTCTGACTAGTTTTCTTCAAATCAGGAAAAAGAAATTGTTTTTACATCGTTGTTAGGAAAATTAACGAAAAATATAAATTTCCTGACAAATTCTATAAAAATATCTGAATTCTCGCACAATTAGATTTCTTTTCGAATCGTATAAACCGTTTTCTCGATCAATTTTCTTATCTCGCTGACGTAGTTATATAAAATGGATTAGGCACGATATCAAAGCTTTAGCATAAAACTTTCTAAAGGTTTTCGGTATGTTTTTAGGGTTAATATTTTTTTGTGCCATTGGCAAAAAATGTCCGCAGTGTATTTTTTGCTGAAAACTTTTTGCCCCATTTGAGAAAAACCTCAAAAAAATTTTTCCTCAAGAGAAAAAATCAATTTTTTTGAGTTTCCTTACTTAAAAATCGCTCAAAATCATTTTTGATGTGTTTTTTCAACGTTTCTCATCAACTTGCAAGTTATTCCGCCAAAAACCGACATTTTTTGCAAAAAAATTCTACTTATGATCTGCTTGTGAATGAAGAGCCAAGCAAGAGAATAATTCGACGGCATGTTTTTTATATTTCTTTGACTAGATAAAACAACCGAATTTTGACATAAGAAGAAGTTAATCAAACAGTAAACTTTGATAAGAATAAAAAAAATTTAAATCTGATTCTGAACAGCTAACAAATCTGACATAAAGGTATAAACTTGACCACAGGGCTTTTTTCTGCACAAAGGCAAGGCCAGGCTCCAATGTGCAACTTGGGGAAAATTTTGGCTGCACAAATAAATTTGTGGTTGTTCACTCTCAAATCAATAAATCAGCTTCATTTTATCGGAAAAACCGCCCAAGCTAGTTTTCTTTGGAGTTTTTACGGATGACGGTGGCCACGCCGAAATGTCTCTGACGCCGGTTTTTGGGGGTTTTCATGATGGAGGGAAGAAAGAACAAGCGGAATTATGCATGGGAAAAGCGCCAACGCGAAGTTATTGGAAAAAATTTGAATAATTATTATGCAGTCTCAAAATTAGAGAGAATTCCTTTAAGACCCTCGGTACTATTTTAACTAAACAACTTCATTTGAAGAGCCTCAACAGCGCTGTGCCCTTCGGGCGCAGCTGCTGTACCCTAAGCCTAAGCCTAAGGAAAATTTTAAAGGAAAAATTAATGTCTACTCGCTAGTCATGGCAGTGGCCACCCCTACGGCGGTGTCACACTGCATAATAATTATCCAAATTTTTTCCCATATAACTTCGCTTTGGCGCTTTTCCCATGCATAATTGCGCTTGTTCTTTCTTCCCTTCATCATGAAAACCCCCAAAAACCGGCGTCAGAGACATTTCGGCGTGGCCACCGTCATCCGTAATTTACCCGTTTTCTTCTATTTCATTCGATCCGCGTCGGTTTTAGGCTTTTAAAACCAAATTTTCTGAGTTTTGAAGAGAAAATAAAAAGATTGGTAAGGCGCCGAAAATTTTTCTGGGAATATTCTAGAACACTGGAAAATTAGCTTTTTCAATTTTTATTTCCTAGACAGATTTAATTTTTCAGTGAATTCAATGAATTTTCAATCGGGCGGACTACACTTCAAAAACTAGGAAAGCAATAAAGAATTTTGATTCTTCAACCAACAAGAATTCGAACTTGGACTCAAAATGTTTGGATAACACAAATTTCAAAATCTTTTTAAAGACTGCATAAAGACTTTGGGAAAATAACCGAGAAAAATCTTGCTTTTCCTGAACTTCTAAAAAAAACGACACAGAATCAAATATTTATCCAAAATATCTTGATAATTAAAAGCCGTAAGCATTAGCATACCTGTAAGACCTCCGACCAGTTGGAGGGGGAGATAAATCCGAAATTTGGGAGGAGGGGGCCGAAAAAAGTCGAAATTTTTCAAAAAAAAGGCCAAAAAACATACACATTTTTGCAAATTTTTTCAATTTATTCCAAACTGGGGGAGGGGGTTGGGTATATGGTTGGCCAAGTTGGGCCCCCTCCCAATTCCCCCAGGTATGAGCATTAGCTAGAATGACATTTTCTAACCGCGCACTGGAATCTACAGAAAAAATTATTAAATAAATAAAATCCAGCGCCATAATAAAATAAAATTTCAACAATTCTTAATTTTATAACCCGTAAAATGCATTTCCGAACAGGAAACCATCAAAAAATTTTCCTTAAATTATTGCCCAAGTACAAAAAAATTTTCCATAATTCCAAAAAAATGGTCGATTGAGGAAAAGGAACAGTGGATTTTATACAAAGCATTAAGGGCGAAGTGTTAGGCCTCTTTTGATTGGCCGGAATTACCGCCCCAGACGGTTTTTCGCCTAATATGTATTTTTCATTAATTTTTCCTTTAAAATTTCCCTTAGGCTTAGGGTACAGCAGCTGCGCCCGAAGGGCGCAGTGCTGTTGAGGCTTTTCCAAATGAAGTTGTTAGTTAAAACGCTAATGCATTTTCGACATCTCAAAAATTTTGACCAATCAACAAATTCTATTATCTGTCACAGTAATTCACGACAGTTGTCTACGGTTTTGTGAGAAGGCACATCATGATTTTCAGTTGACGAATCGTCAGCCCGGATCAGACGAAATACATATGTACCATCTTTTTTTACTGATTTTTTATGCAAAACAAGAGAAGAGACGATCACGCCCACGAATCATGATATATACAGAGAAATAAATACCTTGCGCATTGAAAAAGGATGTTATTTCTACATAATATTTGACGGAAAAAATTTAGAACGAATATTTGCCATATTTCTTATTACCTAAATGTACTATATAAAATAAATTAGTTAAAAGACAGGAAACAAAAAAGTGAAACTTATACAAACCGATAGAAACAATGTTTACAATGTTACGCAGCTTTTTGTGTTAAAACGAGCATTCCACGAAAATAGAAAAATTGTTACGTAAAGAAAATCGTATAAACAAATTTACACCATTTTCACCCTCGACCGAAAAAATCCATAAAAGTATTTTTACACACTGATATAGTAGTAGTATAGGAACTTTGTAAAAAACGAAATCGCTTTTATAAGCATGAAAGTCGATTAAAGCATTAAACAATAAATTTAAAAAGACGCGCCAAAATGCGATGTTAAGAAAACTGTTTCGAAATCTATGGTTTCGGTAAATGCGCGCTTCAATTAGGTGCCAAAATTATGCGAATTATAATTGTAAAGTTGACCCAAGCGGAAATAACAATCGAAATCGAACGACCATTGGTCACTCGGAAGAGAAAAAAGAAGGAACAGGAATAACAGAAGCTCGTCGGAAAGTTTTTTTCAAGAGATAAGTTTCTTACAGAAATAACAGAAAACCTTCCAGATATCCTCCCAGGAGAGAAAGAAAAGTACGGTATATAGTATAAAAAAGTTCGTACATAAAACGAAACAATTTTCCTGAAATTTCCGCTAAAAATAAATAGACAAGAAAGTCAGACGATAAATAACCCCGCCAAACGATGCATTCATGTAGTGTTGTCGCATACCTAGCGTCATTTCACGTCCAAAATTGATTTCTTGCCATTAATGCGATCGAGCAGATAATATAGCAATATAAATAACGTCAGTCTTCGTGCTCCAAATCTCTCTCGAATAAATTTCTCAACGCATATTAAAATAATCCGTACTATCGGTAGATTGTCTATCTTTACTAAGGAAAGTTTTGGATTCTTCTGAGATGCTGTCTTTAATTTTTTGAATTTCGGCTTCTTGCTCCTGAAACAGTAAAAAATAGCAAAATCATCCAAAAAATATTAAATGTAGAGCTAGTCGTGCAATGATTTACGAAAAAGCAAGAACAGCTTTATCTAGAGATAGATACCTTCAAGATCCACAAGGAATTCTAGTCGAAATCAGAATTACAAGGTCATACTCCTAACCAGTCTTCATTAAAAGGTTTCCAAATTCAGTCATCAATCAATTTCAAGAATAAAGTATAATTAAATCAAATCTACACTGAAGATAATCAATCATCCTCGAAAAGTCGCTCATTCGACATTAGTTGTTCTACTAGTATAAAAAATAGTATAAATTCATATGGCCTTGAAATGAGCAGCAGCGAAGAATAACTCGAACAAATTGGAAACGAGAAGTCCAGAAACGTTTTCATGTTCTAGACAAAAACTCGATTCGAAAGGAAGACGTGTATTTTGATCATGGTATTGAGACCAAATCCGTTGAGACCAAAACCGGGCTTCTTGGTGACACGTTGATATGCATTTGCCAGAAATTTTGGCAGAAAATTCTTCTTGGATACCTCGCCTTTCAGACAATAGAACTAAATTGATACATACCTGCAATTGGGGGGGGGGGACCCATACCCCCAACTTGGTCGGATTCTATACCCAAATGTCGGAACTACCAAACCTAATTTAGTCAACAATATATATACCCAACCCCCTCAAAGTCGGAAAATTGGAAAAAAGTGGCTTCTTTTGGCCTTTATTGGAAAAATTTTCGAAATTTTTTCGACTCTGGATTTTTTCGACCCCCTACCCCCAAATTTTTGGGAATGTTGGGACCCTCACCTCAAAATTTTTCCCCAACTGGTCGGACCTCTTACAGTTATGATTGATAGCATGCTCTCTAACACGAAAAATGTGGTTATACTACATACCGTGATTGAAGTGTGAAGTGCTATGAGATGAAAAACTTCCTAGCTAAGGGTCATCATCGCATCCGCACGTCCCGCCAAAAGAATACGGTAACAGGGTACTAAACTCAGATCAGCAGTACGAACCCTCGCCCATATCAGAGAAAAACCTAGAACTGTAGATCTTTGGCGCCTTGGGTCATAAACAGCTTTCTGAGCCTTTGAGATATTTTTATTAATTTTTAAGGCAAAAACCAGCCATTTCGATCATTTCTGACTCTTCCCTCAAATGAGCCGCTTAATCGAACTCCTACCGTCAGGTAGCTGTAGAATCGATTCAAAACGACACAATCCTATGCGTACGTGTAGCACGCACTTTCATTTTTTGGGCTAAGCGCAAACTAGGCAAAAAGTATAAAAAATTTGATTAAAATTTAATTAGAAAAAGGCCAAAAAGAACTTAAATATACTCCTTGAACTGGAAAATTCTTTAGTGTCTTCAGTTACTAACTTCTGGAGTGACTAAATACAGTCGTTTAGGCATGGAAAAAAGGCATAATTTTTCACAGAAACGTAACAGAGAGGTGAAGTCAATTTCTCAAATACCTATAAAATGCGCTCATCCACGATTCAGATAATTCCCCCAATGCCCATAAAATGCGCTCTTACTTTGAGATTCACTGTCGTGTCATTACCAACTAACTATCACAAAAAACTGGCCTTACCCCATCTATGAGAACCCGATTATTCTCACTTCAGATTTTGGAGCCGTTACATGTCTGGTTTTTCATGCCCTGTCACATGAAATCTGCGTTTTCTGACTTTTTAAGTTGAAGGAATTATATTTTTTGTCTAAACTTTATGAGATCATGATGCTCGTGAACTGAGCATTATCGAGACACCCTAGCCATTGCGTAGCTACGCACGTGGCTATAAGTGACTCGGGAAAATCAACACTTAAGGAAGAAGAGAGGGAGGTCGAGAAAGATAAAGAAAGAAAAAGGAGAGAGAGATCGAAATAATCAGTCAATCACACAACAAATCAACCGACCAACCAACTTGGGAAACAATCAACCAACCCAGCTCGGAGTCAACTAATCAAACCAACCAGCCGATCTAGAAAGCAGCCAGGTAACAAGCAACCAATCTGTGAGTCTACCCGAGGGGTGAAGTGCCGTAGAATCTCTCTCAGAAATCGTCGGTGATATATGGCTAGCCATATGCATACCTGTAATTGTGGAGGGGTTGGGGGGGAGCCCCCCCCAGTTTGGAAAAAATTGGCAAAAAAGTGTGTTTTTGGCTTAGGAAAAATTTCGACTTTTTTCGACCCCCCCCCCCAACTGGTCGGACCTCTTACAGGTATGGCCATATGGTAGCTACAGGGGGCCGTATAATGGTCGGGAAAAAGCTGAAAAATACAAATTTTTTGATGAAAAATAGTCATTTAGAATAAAAAAGGGTCAAAAATATCATTTTTTAAGGCAATTTTAAAAAGAAGTATTCATATAATTTCACACTAATACCAAATTCTATAAATACAATTTTGTCTGGTTCGGGAGACAAAATTAGTATTTTTCAAATTGTTAATTCGGACTTCTCTGGTGAAAAAATCGATATTTTTTTCTCCAGGGATCCCCACCTAAAATTTTGGACAATCGCGGCTGTTTTAACGTGGACAATACTCCGCGTCGAAAGGCCGCTTGACCCACCTCGAACTCGGGGCTCCCTTACATGTATGATTTGACCAACAAACTGATCTGGGGAACAACCTGGGAAGCAAAATTCACAAGCCAGAATGCTTTAACAGAATGCAGAAAAAATTTAACAGAATTGAAAGAAACGAGAATGAGTGAGAATAAGCCACTCGAATGAGCATTCACCGATATATTCAAACTTGAAAAATGACAAACAACCTTAAAAAATTTTGGCTGGGGTGCTACGCGTAAAATTTTCTTCGCTCAGATATGATGATGCTTATCTGTGTAACAATCAAACCACGGAAAGGGACATGTTGGTGATAAAATAGGTTTCATTAAGAATATAAAGAGCGTAGAAGGTAAAAATTCTGCGGCACAATATTTCAGCATAATCTTTAAGACCGACCAACACCGGTAAAAAAATTTCCATAGCGAGTCCACAAAAAGATGAAAAACCCTGATGTATTGGCTTGCTTGCTATATAAATGCGATAGAAAGTGAATGCAATGTAAGCTAAGCTAATCGCAGCATTTCCAAAACCTTACAGTTACTAAGCTTCTTTGGAGCAAACAAAGTACTCCAAAGTTCATCATGTTCCGATGTTTCGTCAAATGGATCCTAAAATTTTGATTACAATTGTCAATATAAATGTACAAGATATCAACAGACTAACAACGCACCATACTTGTAATTGGCGGGGAAGCGACATAAGAATCCCTCCCGAGAAAACGTCGGCCATATGGCTATTCACATGTATGGGGACCCGCCTTAATATTTGCCAATGATCTGGCTGAAATGTGTTAGCCATAAGAGCCACTGTTTCTTTGTACTCGACCCGTTTGTACTGGTACCAACGACGGTCTAAAATTTGTCTGTACTTCATTGGTTACACTGTGATTGATATATCAAATTGAATTTTCACACTAGAAAATTGTTTGTACTGGTACAAACAAGACCCAAATTTTTGTTTGTACTCAAGCCAAAAAGTCTGTTTAGTACAAAAAAACTGTCATAGGAGCCAGAGTTTTTTCAGCACGGTGCTAATGGAACCGGAGCCGTGCTAATGGAAATTTTTTGGCGTTAGCACGCGTGCTAATGACTTAAAAGTAAAATTTTTTGGAAAAAGTTCGACAAGAAAGTTGAAGACACCACAAAATCGTGAAGAAAAATCGTTGTTTTCAGAAATAACAAATTCATCAATATCCTCATTTTCATAGTCATTTTTCCTAAGTGAATGACTGTGGCTCGAATCTAAATCAGCCCCGGCTCTAACCTCTTGGACACTACTCAAGTAATTTGGAAACAGCTGTTTTAACATATTCTGAAGTTATTGCAAATCCGTACGTTTTCTGAAAAAATCAATCGAGTACCTGTATTGTAGTTGAAGCGCAGTTTCAGGTACAATGAAAACATGTAAACTTTTATCCAAACAGAACGCGAATTCATCGATTCCTAAAAAAACTACTGTCTAGCTAATCACTGAACTTGTTGGTTAACTAACCAAGTGCATAATGTAAGAATAAACTAATTTAATTAGAATCAGATGAGTCTTATTCCTTTTGAAAATATCGACATCAAACAAGATTTCATGAGTTGACAATACAATGAAAACATGTTATCAGAATCGACAAAATCGCACATCAATTTGACAAAAATAAAGTAACATTTGTCAGCCGTGCTAACTGTGCTAATCAGACAACCTTATAGGGAGGGTATGAGGGGGGTATTACCCCTGCCTAAAGTCCTAAAAATTGATCACTAGCTGATTAATTTTGAGACAAAATGACGTGTTTAGTAGATACACTATCCCGCAAATTTCCAACTTTAACCCTGCCTGAAAAATCTGATCTTGGGGACTTCTGGTGCTAATGAATCATTTTTTGATTAGCACGAATGCTTATGGGACTCGTGCTAAAAACCATACCTGTAAGAAGTCCGACCAGTTATGGGGGGGGGGGGGGGGTAAAACCGAAAATTTTGGCGTGGGGGACCCGAAATTTCCAAAATTTTGGGGAGGGGATCGAAAAGACCACAAAAAGTCGAAAAAATTTCGAAAATTTACTCAAAAAGGTCAAAAAAACATTTTTTCCAATATTTAATAGTCTGCGGGGGTTGGGTATAGGGTTGACCAAGTTGGAGGTGTGGGTCCCAACATTTGGGTACAGGGTTCGACCAAGTTGGGGGTGGAGGTCCTTCCCCAATTACAGGTATGCTAAAAACCCAACACGAACCTCAACCTTTTGGTCGAAAAAACTGACAATGTCAACTGTCGGGTAGAAAATAGTCATTCTTGAACGAAAACGGTCAAAAATTTTAATTTTCTGAGAGCTTCGCGCCATAAGCCATATTTTAATGCTTCTCTGACAAAAATTACATTCTTTAAAGCGTTTTCGGACAAAAAAATCAAATTTTTTCCCTTCAATACCCCAAGTTTTGGGAAATTGATGACCCTCACCTACAACAATAGTCTCACTCCCCATCTCATCAGGACTTAGAGCTCCGTTACATGCACGTAACGCATACATTATCAGCATAAAGTAGCAGAACGAAAGAAAACCTATTTTCGGCACGAATTTCGAGAATAAGCTTTTGTTGAATGAATTTATAAATGGTCAGCTTTCCGGTACAAATTTTCAACTTTTTAAGGTCAAGAAATCGAACAGTAGAATTCCACGAGCGAATCAGAAAATGTTGCAGGAAAAATACAAAATAACTGTTTTCCACAATGATTACGTTAGAAATTTCAGATTGTATTTGAAAATTTCGCTGTCCAAACAGACCATTTTAAATTCGTGTGAAATTCATCAATTTCACACAGCAAAAAAACAAAAAAAATTTGAGATACTTATACTTCTTGGAGGCATACATATAACGGAGTCCCGAGGCCTGAGGTGAGTCTGGCGACTTTTTTTGTGGCGGGTCCACTATAAAAAAATTCGATTTTGTCGCCAAAAAAAATCCAAAACGGTTCGAAAAATAGTAATTTTTGTTCTAAAAACCGTCAAAAATGTATTCATGGCGTGAAGCGACTAGAAAATTGACGTTTTTGAACATTTTTGTTCAAAAATTGGTGTTTTTCATAGAAAAAATTGCATTTTTCAGTATTTTTTCTGACCAAAAGTATGGATAGCTTAGACGATTTGCAATTCCTGTGGGCGACCGCCAAATAGTCCACGATTTCTGGGGGGGGGTCGTTCTTATGCCACTTCACCTTTATTATGCAATACTTTTCCATTTTACAAACAGTAGGTCGAAAATGTTAACAAGTTTTGTCCCTTAATCGACAATTGATTTGCTTATTTCGAAAAATTTCACAAACATATTAAACTCTTTTCTCTTTTATACTTATAGTTGAATCTAAATTCGTTTTCTCATACCGAACTATTTCCAGCTTGAAATGGGTGCATAACTCCGCCTCCTGGACCACCCGCTCCACCGTAGTCCAACGGGCAAGCATCGGATGCACCGACCGGTGGCGGAGCCGAATTTGGACCACCTACGGGCCCACTGCTGCCTCCATTGCCATTATTCGATCCGCTATTCGGACCATTATTGGACTGTCCGCCGGGACCACCGCCGCTATTACCAGAATTGCCACCGGCGCCCGCGGAAAGGTTTCCTCCACCGCCGCCGTTCGACGGCCCTTGACTTGCGCCACCGACCGACACGGGACCTGGTCCGGGCGTACCGTTCAAACCGTGCGTCGAAGCTGGCGAATTTTTTATATCCATTCCGTCGCCGTTCATCAACATATCACCTAGGCCGACGGCGCCCGGTTGATCGGAAGCCATAGTGAACTGAATAAAAAAGATACATGAGAAACGAAACTTTCTGCATTGTAAAAATCGCATTTAAAGATCAGTTGTTGTTTTGATTCTTGCTTCAAACTTCATTGAAGAAAATTAACAAACTTCTCATTTTTGCAAAACATATCCCGTCTTGAGTAATATCCTGCAATCAAGTGCGGATTTAGGAGGGCGGGGGGGGGGGGGGGCGGCCCCCCGAAACTTTTGAAATACGATTTTTTCTGTATACCTAAAGGCAAATTTGAAATTTTTTTGAAATTTTTTCGAATTTTTTGGAAAAATACCTTATTTTGAGCACCGCTACCCCTGAAAATATTTTCTGGACCCGCCAGTGCCTGCAATGCATGATCGCAACAAACTTTAAAACACAGAGAGAAATAATGAAAAATTTGAACTTACAATCCAATTACTACTGCGTCAATCAAAATTGCGTTCAGGTTGGAATAATAAGTGCTACGAGTATTTACGTAGAATCAGTAATGTAAGTAAAGAAAGGTTCTGTTAAGCCATAGTTTGAAACAGTGGAGCAACTTAAGGAGAGTAGAACTGAAACGACATGAAACGTTCCTCTAATAAATAACCCGTTAATTTACAAGAAATCAGGCATATCAAATCGGAAATAAACTACACTTAGTTAAAAAAGCAGGTAGAAAAACTTACTGCGCCCATTGGTGGTGCTCCTGGCTGCATCATACCGTATCTGTCAGAAGCAACGTCTAGAAAATAAGTAGATTCATTATAGATTTTATAACGTAATTAATCAGACAAATAAAACGTCTTAATGATTTATCTTTCGTAGAAATCATATATTTTGAGCAAATATTGACTAACTGCTGACTTAGGTTACTTACGACAAAAACTAAAGAAACCACGAATTCTAGAAATTTGTATTTAACTAGAGATGTATCGGGTCCAAAATTTTAAGAATACCGGGTTCGGGTCCAGGTCCAAAATTTCAAGAATATCGGGTCCAGAACCGGGTTCAAAATTCGAAGAATATCGGGTCCGGGTACAACAAATCGTCGGGTAATTTCGGGTCTGTGTTCCCAATACATCTCTACTTATCTTCAGTCCGACACATCTGTCTCGAAGGTTTTGATAAATCCTCACCTGGCATGCTATGAGGACTTCTCATTGGCGTCAGAGATCCTGGCGGTGGTCCATTATTTACTGACATTGCTGAAACCTGTGAAAACAATGTATTATATTGAAAAAAAATCTCTCATTTTCTGGTTTAAATTTTTCTCGAAATTCAAAAGCCGAACGATTTCGTGATCAAAAGTGGAGTCGTCAAACACTTACAGAAAATTGGCTCGGTCCAGGATCATTATATTGCATCTTTAAATAGTAAAGATATACAAAACCAATCGGCTCATTTAAAATGGATCTTACCGTCGGTGGCCATCTATTCATATTTGCACCAGACGCTATCCCTGGACCCATGGACGTATTGACAAGTGGCCTCATCGGAAAATTCTAAAAATTCAACCAACATCAGTAAAAAATAAGTTGCTTTTCAAAGTAATCTCAATATTTATATCGAGTCATCAGTATAAACTGATGAGAAAAACTTTTATCATGCCATGCATAATAGGGTTATTGTGCGTATTCGCATTCTAGCTCCAGTTTTCCCCATCCAAAAACCACCACCTTACAAAGACGGGTTGAATGGAGAATAAATATAACCCTTTTTCCAATAAAACCACGAATAAATATCAATAATTCGCTATCTTAGGGACGATTGTAGAATGAACGAAAGGTAGGTTTGGTTTATTCCGCAGATTTTCACCGAATTTTCTACCCAAAATTTTTTTTCACATTAATGAAATTGTAAGACTACTAGAAAGAATTTTAATTTATCCAACTATAGTTTACATTCTGGTTCATAGGCGGCATTCGACCGTGCGTCAGCCGATGTTGAGGCATCATCTGCGGACCAGTCAAGCGAATTTGGTCAGAATACATTTGCGGGCCTGGACTGCCGTATGGAGGCTGGTCTTGCGGCATGCGCATAACGCTACGTGGGCCGCTCGGATATCTAGCCGGTAGAAATCCCTAGAAGTGAAAGAGTTGCTTTAAAAATCTAATGAATTGTAAGAAGAATAAATGTAATACTGTTTGATAGCAATTCTATAGTTTTTCGATGGATGACGAGTTACCCAATTCCGACTCAAATGGTTGAGGAATTTCTGGCATAATTTTTAATCCAAAAACTGTTTTTTAAAGATATTTAGACGAACAGAACTAAAAAGCAATTCGTAAGACATTTTAAGTTACATTTAAATTGCTAAGTAAATATAATTAATTGATAGTTTTCTCAGAAACCTCAATCTCCTCAATATGTAAAAATGAAGGTGTTGTTCCGGTTTGGATAAAAAAACTTCTAAGGACTTGTCAATTTTAGCTTAACGTGCAATCATTCGCCCGAAATATTTACCGTGGGAGTCATCATGGCGTGCGGCGACTGTTGAGATACCGGCTGCTGCGGTGGAGACGGCCTCATATGCCCCGGTTGGAAAAAATGCGTCGGCGGACCCATACCTGCTGGTCCGGCTGTCATTCCGTCCGGAGCCGGCATGGCTACGGGGCTGGGCGTCGCCGTCTATAAAATGAACAATTGTGCAAGTAAAGCGAATCACTATACGGTCTACATTTATCAAGCTAGTTTTTGGAGCGAAAAACAAGCTTTGTTATATTATACTCATTTTCGAACTAATAAGAAAATCATACTCGAAGAAAAAAATCTATTGCGATTTTAAGATTATTGTCTATAAGTGTTAAGGATTTCGAGAACATTATGGTGTATTGAAGACTTATGAAGTAATTTTTTTCAAACATTTCTTGTATAGTGTACTTTTGATACAACAGCAAGTAGCTCCTGACAAGAATCTTTGCAATTTTTAACATTTTCCAGTGACAAAAATCGGTCTATTTCAGAAATTTGACAAACCTCCTAGGATATGCTAAATACATACCATGTATGCATATCTGTTAAAAATTTAAGAATCAGGCAACCAACCGAAACTCTTGATTTTTTGATGACAAGAACTTCTATTGCTAAGCGCTGGGTGAAAGTGCTAAAAATGAACGTATGGGAAAATTTTTCAGAAAGCCTGAATTGCTAAATTCACATTTTTCGCCCCATCACGCACCACGCCACCCTGAAAGTTTTTGCAGTTTCCTTTTTGCCACTTCTTATAATTTCGTCGATCACGATTTCTGACCTTTTTGTTTTTTCTTTTATTTTAGTTCATTATATCAACGACTCGTCATTTGTTTTTCTTATCCGGCTTTTTTATGTCTGCTTTGCCACACGTTTAACTTTTGAAATCGAAAATCATATGGGTACACGTACGTAAAAAAAGTTCCTCCTATGTACGAGTTGCGTTGTATATTAATATTCTATAGTCATCACTCCATCCGTTAAAAATTTGCATATTATATAAGGCGAGACTGGCGGCTGCCCTCGACTAGTGACAGTAGTAGCAAGCAAATAGTACCTGCTAAACTTTTTCGCTAATCGATTTTCAAAACTATTAAAAAAGCCGGGGAAGAGCCTGCCCTGCTCCTACACCGCCAAGAAAAAGCTCAGTAGCACCATTGCACCCGACTGCAGTAACAGCAGCAATATATTTTCTTCAGTTATTATTTCGTTCATTATTATCGTTATGCATTATTGTACCAACATGGATCGACCTTTAGCTTGGCGGATGAAAATTTTAGCTAACATTGCTAAAGCGAGAACGTGTTCTTCGTTCTAGCGACACGGTCAGCTTTTGCAAAAGACGTATAGTATTATAGCTGTGTGTGGGTAGAAACCGAAAAGGGGCGAAGAGGGGAAAGGGAGGCTTAGGTAGGTACCCATACATTCATGGATAAAGGGAGGGACTTCTTGAAAATTTTTCATCGTATTCTCTGTGTGACGTCGGTTAGCTAGCTGAAAAAGCAAGCACTGGTTTTCATGCTTTTGGTGGTAGCGAAGAGAAAGCTACCCTATTGTACACACACACCATACACATATCTTATGGCTAGCTTTCTCTTTGACGCTCTTTCCTTTGCTTAATGGTTAAAAAGGTGGTTAGGAAATAGTGCGGAGAGGAGGGGAACTTATAGTTTTCCATAGATTTTAGCATTATAATCTGGCTTATAATAATTATTAATCGATGAAGCAACACGCACGTATAGTATACACAACTGTGTATAATATGAGCTTGGTCGTCGAGAGAAATGACGTATTAATCCTGAAGAATAAAAATTTTATAATAAGCTAACAAAAAATAAAAGTAAAAACGACGAGCGGGACCGACGATATTGCGGGAATCAGCTGCATTTTTGAGACAAAATATTGAAAAGAATAGAAAAGAGTGAGTAGAGAAAATGAGCCGCAGAATTCACTGATATTTCTCTTATACACACTGTTGGGATATTAACAGAAACAATAAATAAGGTGATCTTATCATTATAGCGACGTAAGTTCCTACAGAATTTTTTGAAACTGGAATGTCCAATCAATGACTTCGGAAACTAGACTTAATTTAAATTCAGTTTAAGTTCAATTATACGGTTCAACTGGCGCCAAACGAGGTTACTTGGGGTAATTTTCGATAAACCATTGCGATAGAATTCGACAAAACATGGAGAAAACGTTGAAGAATCTTCTGATTAAGTTCAAATTGTTTTAAAGATACACGCCACGCTCATAACAATAGCTAGTAATAGCTCCATAGAGGGTTAATTGTGAAACTAAATACATTTTAAAAAATCCATGGCATTTTCTAACATGATACAACAAATTAGATCATGATCGATAAAAATTTTAGATTTGAGACATTGACATGAGTAGTAGTTGACACGGTGCCTTCTACCTATGTTCCAGAGTGCCCGATGGGGAGGGGTACGAGGGAGGTATTACCCCTACCTAGAGTCGTTAAAATCGATCACTGGCTGAATAATTCTGAGACAAAATGACGTGTTTAGTGAACATTTAGCCACACTACCCCCACAAATTTTCAATTTTACCCCAACTTAAATTCTGACCATGGGGACTTCTGCTATGTTCCCTACTGAGTACTTCATCTTAAGCATACTCTATTTTTAAAGAATGATTTCAATCTGTGTTATTCCGTAACTGACGGATTTTTTTCGGCTGGCATGGAAACTTTCGCTCAGTTTTCAGTGCAACTAAGAGCCTAGTGACCCTTTTGAGTTATTGCATTTCTGTCATTTCCTGTCTAGAAATTCATTTTCATGCGTTTTAAAACGAAAAATCCTGAAAATCTTCTGGGCGAATTTTAAATGATTTGTATTGTAATTCTGGAAAATCTTCTGCTCATAGCGTTTAAACATCAAACACATCTTAGATTAAAGTTTGATCTTGTATTGTTTCTTGATGCAATGAAAAAAATCAAGATTTTTCTTGATTATTCTCTGAAAATCTTTTTGCAGTATTTTGGTGTGTTAGGAACATAAACTTCCCATTAGGAATACGATTCGAACATCATCAGCGCAAAAAAATGACAGATGTTATTTCTGCTCGGCTGCGTGCCTAATTTTTGTATTAAATAAATGTTGAAAAAATATTCATTCTCCTGCATTCCACATATTGAAATTTAGAAAATTTTTCAACGCTATGCGCCGGCATAAACGATCTTCGACTACATGGAATGTCTGCCGCTGAATTTTTTGCAACCTTCAGTCTCGTGGTTTCATTCATCTGAAAACACTCTTTTGATGCATTGTGATTCTATGCTCAAAAGCAGTGATTACGATCGATAACCAAGTGATTGCAGAAGAATAAGCTGAAAAATGTATTTTCCGACGTTTTAGGAGCCTTGAAATGAAAATTTATCGGTAGTCTTACCAGATTTTTCATTATTTTCCTTCAAAACTCATGAACAGTTGCAAAAGTTTAGAACTGACGCGATATGAATGAAGTTCAAGAAAATTAACGTTTAACCGTTTTTCTGATAAAAGTAAGTAAATTTTTTAATTTTAGAGTGAGCAACTATGGTCGTACTTTTAAGATGTATACTTTGAACTATTGTTGTACGGAAAAACCCTGATTCCAATCGGTGCTTTTTCAGGTATCAGAAGGATTTTTTCGGCTCGTACGAAAATTTTTTATAAAATTTCAAGTACGGTACGGATTTTTTATGAGATTTTATTACGAAAACCGGAGTGGAACGGAAATTATTTCATTCAAATTCCGTGAATTCCGTACGGTAAGGATCGACCGGTACGGAAAAAACGTTGAGTCCAAAGCACTTTTCGGAAAGGACATTCTCCATTATAATTACCAACAGAAGTCCCCAAGGTCCGATTTCTAAGGTGGGTAAAGTTGAAAATTTGCCTCGGTAGTTAGCTGAATGCCCACTAAACACATCATTTCGTCTCAAAATTAGGCAACCAGTGATCAATTTCTACGAATTTAGCTAGGGGTAATACCCCCACATACCCCTCCCTATGCGGCAGTCTGTTTCCCAATGCTTGGACACATAGTTTATGCGAGGATAAATTTGATTGAATGACTTGCTAACAGTACAAAAATTTGAAAAATAGGGTGTAGCCAGGCCCTATTACTTCAAAAATATCATATAATTTTCATTTTCTAAGCGGTACACAAAAACATATCTAAAGAGGATCAGGGTGATTCCCACGTCGATTGGACAAAGTAGGTACCCAAATTTTGATATCACCGACCTCCGATTACCCCTTCAACTCGAGAAATTATGGAAAAAGCGCATTTTTTGGCCTCCCAACCGATATGGGGTCTGACGAGAAGTAATGCTGGTATATTCAACAGTTTGATGCTGATTTGCTGATTTTTTCTACTTGTCAAAAAAGCGTGTAGCATCGTGTCAATTTTATATGAGATAAATTCATACATGTAATTAGGGGAGTGCCATAGGAACGCCCTTCCCTGAAGTCGTCGACCACATGGCTTTGGGCGATCCCCTCCCCAACAAGATTGGAAAATACGAAAAAATAGAAAGGACAAAGAGGTAAGCAAAATAACGAAAAATGCCAATTTCTTTCACGAAAACGCCAATTTTCGAACAAAAAAGCAGACAAAAATGTCAATTTTCTCGGCGCTTTGCGCCATGAACACGTTCTTTGAGATGATTACTATTTTTTGAACCGTTCAATTACTTTTGTTTCAACCCCTCCCCTAAAATTTTGTGGGATCGGCGACCCCCCAGATCATCGGGGCACACATGTATGGCCTTAAATACGAATTTCAACGAATTTCTAGATAAAAAACTACTTTTGCACCACTTTTCCCGACTTAAGAAGCAAATATTTCGAACCTTTTTTCCTTAAATGACTATTTTGGGCAACCTATATATGGCCTGGCTCATAAAAATTCCCATGATCCCCCAAACCACGGAGCTTCGTTATATGTGTGCAATGCAATAGCAGCAAATTGTTGAAACAATTCAAGTACAGTGGAAATTTTTTTAAGACTTGCCGCTCATATATTTACAGACTATGCAGACTTTGAAAAGTAGGTACAACAATTTCCACATGGAAACGAAAAATATTAAAAGTATAAAACCAGTTTCACTCGTTAGCATCAGGAATATTTTAACGGTGTTTCCTCGACTGAATCAATTTTTATGTTACAGGAACGTCGAAAGTCAAAACTGGAGATCAAAATGATATCAGACTGCAGCTTAATGTATAGATTTGTAAGAAAGATATTAATGCAAATTATGAGCAACGACCGAGGTTCTATCATGAAGACAACGAATATCCAGGAAAAAACGCGAAGAAATTACTCGGAATAGAGCAAGGATATGGGTCAGACCTCGACAACATGCTGATGTCTTCAACCAGCTAGAAGTCAATCATCATTGTCAAATTCGACCAAAATAACAAACATCGCATGAATTTTGAGTTGGAAAGTAGCGCAAAAAACCAAAAATCAGGCAACCAAACCAATCAAACATTTGGATTTTTCAATATACTAGAATTTCTGGTATTGATCAGCATCGCTGTGGGTCCGGACAAAATTAGAGCATAGAATACAGGAGTTCCATCCAAATGATATAATGCGCTACAAAACCATAATTTGAGCCCATATAAAAATTTAAGTCGAGCTAAGAAAAGCAATACAAATTAAGGAATGTTAGCGGCTGTGCTAATGGGAAATGCGCTAATAAACGTGCCATGCTGCTCAAAATGCAAATCTCGAGATGATTCAGATTCACCGAGAACATATCAACGATAAATATTCTCAATAGAGTGAATGAAAAATAAAACTCAAAACTACGAGATATTTCCAAATTTCGCTTATAGCGCTTACGTGTGCACTGTGCATCAGCAGGAATGAACAGAGGAAATCTTTTATTCGAAGGAAATGGCTCAGATCAAAATCGACGAACTGTATAAACAAATTCTCCTGGAGAAACAGCTTTCTATCAAGATAATGTCCAACAAACCCATAAATTCCAATATTCTTCGTCGAAAAACATGTTGTAGTGGTGTGTCTGGCTGTTCATTACGCGGCGTGCCCCGCACTCACCATCATTACAACTACAATTTCCGAATCATCCACGTGGCTCGGTTAGCGCGTCTGCCTTGTACGCAGAAGGTCGGGGATTCGAGCCCCTCACCTAGCGTTATTTTTCTGACGCGGACGCGACGTGGATTTGGGCATACGTCATTGGTGACCGTACCAAAGGCACTTCCTCCTAGAAGGGGGAGGGGTGTTGTGGTGGTGCGTCCGGCTGTTCAGACGCGGCGTGCCCCACACTCACCACCACAACTTCGGAATCATCAACGTGGCTCGGTTAGCGCAGTTGGATAGCGCGTCTGCCTTGAACTCAGAAGGTCCGGAGTTCGAGCGTCACACCGAGCGTTATATTTCTAAGGCGCCGGCCACGTGGATTTGGGCATACGACAAACATGAACGTCTATATTATAATCACAAAGACTCTTGTGAATTCGAGACAAGCGTGTAAATTATCGTATATCACGAAATTTTCTTTGAATGATCAATTTTCGTTTTTACTATTTCCATTCTACTTTTTGGTAAATCTTACAAATCATATTATCCCAAAGTCGAGTCAGACCATCATACTTCAGCTTCAATGGATTGCGCAATTTTTAACACAGTCAACGTTAGAGAAATTGTAATGGACTGTTTTGCAGGACACGAAACAAATGAGAAATTATAAGAATCCGGCACTTTCATTTAAAGGTTATCAGAATAAAAACTATAGTGTATTTGAGTACTTAACAGGCACATTCTGTGAAACAAATTCTTACCGGACCGTGCATTCCATTAGCAACGCAAGTCTGAAAATATAAAAATGTAAGTGACTGAAAATCTATTCGAATTCAAATTTACTCACAAAGTCTTGAAAAATTTTGGCCTCTGGTGAATGCCCGCTGGTGTCTCTCCTCTCCGGTGCTGCGCAATATAGATCCCAGAACACGCTGAAAATGGTTCAAATTATTAATATAACCAAATACTCAGATCTCAACATGAAGCTCAAGTACGCTCATGCTTTGAAAAAAACTAAAAAACTACAAGTGAATGAAGGAGTGTCATAGGAACTATACCACCAGAAATCCCAGAAGTCGCCGGTCATATGGCTAACCGTATAGTAAGCCTCAGATTTTCCAATCATATGTGGTCAACTTTTGGCTAGGAACGCCATCTTTTGCTATGGAAAATAGCTGAAAAATATATATTTTTTGGTAATAAATGGTCATTATTGAACAAAAAAATGGTCACAAATCTCAATATTTTCGGCACTTCGCGACATAAATACGTTTTTCATGGCGTACAACGATTGTTTAAACCATTTTTGGGACTACTTAAGAGAAAAATCAGGATTTCTTTTCTCTTCAATAATCCCCTCCCAAAATTTTTCGTAAACGATGTAACCCATAAAAAGTCCGGCTGATCCAAAATGTTTTTTTTTGTACGAAACAAACATTTCTGGCTCCGTACAAAAATTTTTTTGAGATTTTTGTACCAAGCACAGAAAGAATTTTGTCGATTTCGCTTTACCATCCTCTAAAATCGGAAAACACCTGAATTTGTTCTTTCTATTGACTCTTTGGATTGGTTCATCTACTGTTTTCCACAAATCGGGCTTTTCGCGGAAAAAATTCCAAGAATTCGACATGAGAAAGATGAATTTTTATGCATTTAATAAGGCCAAAATATAAATTTTTCAAATTTCTTTGAAACTATGCGTTAAACAGAAACCCGATTTTGAATTGAGTAGAAAAGTATCGTGGGAGTAATTTTCAGAAATGAAACTTTTGATTTGCAGTTTTTTAAGCTTACGAAAGTGAGTATATTTTTGAATTTGTAAATGAAAACATGTTTCTGAATAGAAAATTTGAACCTTATTTTTCTTGAATAACTCATTGTAAAAATTGATTGTCAGGCAATTTATAATGTTAGAGCAGAACACATACATGTGATTGGGGGGGGAGTGCTATGGGAACCCCCACCCCCAGAAATCGTCGACCATACGGCTAGCCATTGGGCGACCGCTCCCCCCAAAGGATTTTCCAATCCAATGGCTAGCCATATGGTAGCCGTGGGGACCCCCATACTTTTGGTCGGAAAAATACTGAAAAATGTCAATTTTTTGATCAATTTTTGAACGAAAAATAGAAAATGTCAATTTTCTTGGCGCTTCGCGCCATGGATACATTCTTTCGGTCTTTTTAGGGAAAAATTACTATTTTTTTAAAACTATTTTTCGGACTTTTTTCGTGAAAAATCGAATTTTTTTTCCTTGACTCCCCCCAAAATTTTGGGAATTACTGACCCCCGGCCGCAAAAAAGTCGCCCAACCCCCCTCCCCCAGACCTCGGGGCTCCGTTACATGTAGGGCAGAACATACACATTTTTTTGGGAATACGCGCCGTAGAAAAGTGATAAGAGAACAGAAGCTGCATTTTCCATTATCATGTGCTTTTTTGCTATGAAGGACATAAACTCAAGTGCTACCTGGAAAAAGTTTTAAGCAAAAATACACGCAAATCTGTGACTTTTTAATGTTATCAAAAAAAGTTTCTTCGTACAAAGATTTTTTGTCGATCTTTTTACATGAACAAAGATGTTCGTACAAAAAACTGCTGATCCACACCCAGACATGTATTGGTTCTCTTTAGTATGAATACTATTTTTCGAATCAAAAAACTGATTTTAATATAAAACTTACAACATGGAATGGAAGAGGAGGCGCAGTTATTACTGTCGACCAGAGGTCTCTAAGGTCAGATTTTTCAGGTAGGGGGTAAGTTGAAAATTTGTGGGGGTAGTGAAGCTAAATGGACCCAGTGATCAATTTTTAGGACTTTAGTAGGGATAAAGCCCCCTCATACCCTTCCCTATGGGGTTGTCCGCTGTCGACGAATCAATCACTGACTTACTGGAAGATGAAAAAATAATAAAGTGAAAATTTTTTCACCTGCTGTAACATTTATGGGAATTCTCAAAAACAGAATTCTTATACTTGTAACATGTCTCAAGGTAATAGGATTCGATAGAGTGGGTAAGAGTCCCATAGGGAGCGAGGGTTTTGAAAAGAAAAAAAATCTAAATTTATGATTGAAAAGACAGAAAATGAACTTGAAACGTTCGATTGATCTTCAACGTCACAAAAAGTAAGTAAAAAAGGCTAGAACGTTGGAAAAAATCAGTTCATTTTCAAAAACATTTTTGGTACAAGCTAATTTTCTCCGACTCAAAAGTATGCATTTTTCTATTTCCTTGTTTAAAAAATCCGGAGACGTTCGCCGTGGGTAACATGTGGTGGAAAACTAATGGACAGCTGTAGCCATGTCAATTGTCAAGACACTTCGACCCCTATTTACAAGTACAAAAATTCTAGCTATGATATGCAATGACATTTTAAATAGCGCAACTCACCACCACCAGGATTGCAAAAATCCAGGTTTATCACCGAGAGTTATGTTTCTAGATTTCGTCCACCGAATTTCTTCCAAGAATGATTCAGCCGAATTAGGGGCACCCATATATTGAAGATATTCATAAACGTAAAGCGCTAGTCTAAAAATAGTAACAATATAACAGGTATAAAAGTAAATACAGTTGAAATGCATGATGATAATTTCAAAACGAAATGACCAGCAATAATTGTGTAAATGAATTTTCCATTTCATCAATTAACAACACTGCAGTATAAAGTGAAGTCATGAAATTCCACAATCACAGCTAAATCCCATTAATTCAAGAACTAAATAGCAGCTGAAATTGGAGAAAATCGTCAAGCAGCCAAGCCAACAAGTTTTGAACGGGAGAAATATGATGATCGTTGTTTTTGAACTCTGATACATCAAACTGTTATATGTAAATTGATCATTTTTATACGCCCATCAAAATGATCACTTTCAAGCGACAATTACACATCTATCGCTGCAGCCAAAACCTAAAGTCCAGCTAGAGCTACAGCTTTCGACAAGCACTATGCTTGAATGCAAAGATTAATTTGCTGGTTACGGTGGTCAATTACATGACTTCGAAGAATTTTCTATGTTGAATTGACTTCACTTCACCCAACGAAACTTATATTTTATTGCGATATCTGATGCGGCCCATACCTAGGAACTTTTTCAAGGGAAGGGGGTATTCCAAATTTTTTTAAAATAGATGAAACCCGACCTGGTGAGGTCGCGTAGCTACTGAATGTCATGCTGAAAGGTTCAGAATGGCGCACCTACAAGCTTCGTGGTGGAGTCTGGAGCGAAGCTCCAGAATAAATCAATTTTAGCTACTTTAGACCAGGCTTTTTTTTAGTCATCTTAGGGGCCTGGGCCCCTAAAAGTTTGGAAATGGCTCCTAAAATTTTAGGTCTAGGAGCCATTTTGGCTCCTAAAATTTTGATATATTCATTTATATTATAGTGAATTGTAGCTGTTTTCATTCAATTTTAGATTTGAAGTGAGTGTTTTAGAGGCTCTAAAATCATAAAACATCGAAAATTTTCCGGCGAAAATTTTCTATTCACTGTTTCTCTACAAATCAAACTTTCTAGAAAAAAAATTCTCGACGAAGGGAAAAAACATGGGGGTTCGACATGGAAAAGATGAATTTTGGTGCATTTGGTGCAAAAGAATTCGGGTGATCAAAATCTCAATTTTTCCATTTTTGTTACTATTATTTTAAATATGGAGTTTGAATTCATGATTATAATGGAGCGGATTTTCAAAAATTTCAAGTTTAATTTGAGCTTGTCAAACTTATGAAAGTATGAACATATTTTTTAGTTTGTAAAATGATATAATAAATGTTTTCGAACCATGTATGTTTATCGAATAAGTTATCCTTAAATTGATTTTCCAGCATTTAGAGCACCGTTTTTTTCCTCAAATGGAGCCTTTTGAGGAAAAAAATTTCGAAATGAGGAAAAAAATTTTGGGTATGGTTCTCATTGTGGAAAATATTTTGGGAAACTCTAAACCGAAAAGATGCGTTTTGGTAGACTTTAAATGGTCAAAATCTCAAAATTTTCCGGCGCTTCGCGCCGGTCATGGGTATAATCTTAACTATTTTCTATCAGGCGCGACCGTTAGCATATCTACTTCGACTTACTAATTAATGCTCAACAGTTTCTATCAATCAAGTTAGCTCGTTTCATTTTCTAATCGTTTACAGTCAATTATGTCGTCGAAAATAGATTTTTCATCAAGTCTCTCAATTGCATCTCTCGATGATTGGAATTTTTTAAACGTTTGCAATCTGAACCTTTACGTTTATTGAAGGTGGAAATTGAAGACATTACTCTAGACCGCGATTCTAAAATATTTGTTCACGAATTATCTGTTGGAGAGATTAATTTTTCAGCGTTTTAGAATACAAAAACCCGAAAATTTTCCCGGCGCTTCGCACCGGAATGGGAAGCAAATTACACTTCATCAGTCTGATTTTAATTTATTTCCTAACGTTATGAAGGTTCATTTTCCAGCGTTTTAGAAAGTGAAAATCAAAAAATTGAACTAGATAAAATTAGATGATTCTAATCGGAATCACAGAAATGTTGATAGCAGATAAATTCATGAGAACTCTATCGTTATCTTGCTTTATCCGCTCCTATGGAACACCAATATATTCTTCATGAGCTCATTTTGACTAACATAACCAGAATTTTTTCAATTTTTTTCCTCATTTTTGCAGGTTTCTGACTACAAATACAACAAAATGCTTGGATATGCTCCTAAAATGCATAAAAAAGCATCCGTAGCCACATTATAAGCGCTTTTAAAAATGAGGAAAATTTTTGGAAAATGAGGAAAAAAATTTTGGGTCCGGTTCTCATGTGGAAAAAATCTTCGAGGAAAAAAAACGGTGATTTAGAGTGTCAAAATCTGAAAAAAATCGTTGCATAGCGCCGGAAAGATATAGGAAACAACAGAACAATGAGAACAGAAGCTGCAATTTCAAAACCCTATACTTTTGAGTCGGAAGGAAATGAACTCAAGTGCAATCTTGGATGAAGATTTGTGCAAAATTGAACGAAATATCGCGTTTTTTGCATAAAAAATTTTCTTTGCACAAAGATTTCTCGGCCGATGTTTGTACGTGTGGAAAGATGCCTGTAACTGAAAACGCTGGGTGGAAATCAAATTTTGAACAGTGATTTTTTAAAACTCGTATCAACTGATTGAATATCTACATAATTCAATTATATAGTACGTTCTACAGTGTGTTACAAGCGCGTTTTTCAATATTCTTCAATCAAAAATTTTTGGCTCCCAAAATTTTAATTTGGCCCCTAAAAATTTAGGCCTAGGAGCCATTTGGCTCCTGGTTTTCAAACCAAAAAAAGGCCTGCTTTAGACCCGGAAAATCTCCGAAAATGGATAGTTGAAACAGATAATATAGACTACTAATAATGATCAGAATTTATTTTTTTTAATTAGTACCATGCTATGAATGAGATTATCTATTCAACTTAAACGAAGCGGTATATACGTCTGCCACCTACCATTACATTCTAATAGTGAAGCTGCACACCGTTTTTCCTCGCAGATTTTTCCACATGAGAACGACACGCTTCATGTAATTATCGTTCCGGCGCCCAGCGCCGTAAAAAATTCTGGTTTCTACATTCTAAAACGCTGGAAAATGAATTTTCGCTACATTAAAATGTCACTAATATATTGTAATTTTGTTTCTCATTGTTTTAGAAATTAAAAATTTCCAAATTTTTATACTCTAAAATGCTGGAAAATGAATCTTTGCAACAGACATAGCGGAATAGAGGTTTTAAATTTAGTCTAGAATAGTGTCTTTAATATTTCTCGTATATAAATGCAAAAGTTCACGTTGAAAACGTTCGAAATGTTCCAAGCCAGCGAGAGAGAAAATTCAAAGGATTGATCATAAATTTCAATTTTCGGCAAAATACAGACTCTTAACGAATAAAAACAGAGATAAGGTAATTTAATTGAGAGAAACTGTTGAAGTTTAATTTGAAAGTGGAAGCAGATATGCTAACGGAACGGTTGCGCTTGATAGAAAACAATTACTATTATAGATCATGACAGGCGTGAAGCGCCGAAAAATTCTGAGATTCTACGATTCACCAAACTGCATCTTTTAGGTAGATGCTGCATTATCAGACTGGCTAAAATTTTTTTGTTGGATTCTATTTCGGGGGGGGGGGGGATTCCCCCTCCCCTATCCCCGCTCCTAGTTACGGGCCTGGATGCATGTACCATCCATTGGGTTCCAAAACTTAAACTGGTCATAAAATTACAAAATATACAAAAGAAGGAGTGGAGTACTAATTGCAGATTACTTATGAAAAAATATTAGTGAAAAAATGGCCTTTAAACCTGCCATATCTCAATTTTATACAATCTCATTTCATATATGTATATATATATCAACTTACTTATCGCGTGCTTGCTGTTCCGAAGGTGATGGCGCACTGGTGTTCATTGGATTCTTTTTAGAGTACATTTCAGCAGCTAAAAGCTCGCTGTTATCCGCACTAGAAACTAAACCGCGTTTTTTATTTTTCCCTATGATTACTAAAAATTTGTAACGGCGGCGCGGAAACAGTCGCCGTCTTTTTGTTTACGTTCAGAAATCGTTGTCGAAAAACCTAATGAAATCAATGTTGATTCGATTGCACGACAATTATATTTTCAATCGACAAGAAATAGACAAGATCGTGCAGAGAATTAACGATAATATTCAATAATTAAGGAGAAATAGACAGAAAATCCTGAAAGTCGACGATCAAACAATCTGTTGGCGAAAAGTTAGCGGATAATGATCTTAAAGGCGTTGATCAAGATCCATCAAGCAAAGCGCAATAAAATAAATAATTCAGCTGTCGATCAAGCGTTCGAAAATAAAACCGTCATAATTTGGGTTTGCAGTAATGTTATGATCTATTGATCGAAAAAGTACGGATAAAAAATAAGATGAGGCTCGGGCGAAGTTTTCGAAAACAGATATACGTTCATGAAACTAGAGGAAAAAACCCCATCGAGAAGTTTGCTGTGGTCAGATAGCGGACCTTTTCTATAACAAGAAATTTTTCACATATTTGATATACATATCCAGTGTTTTTTTGCACTATGTTCTTCGTACCTGTACAAAGATCGGCCAAAAAACCCTTTGTACGATGAATATTTTTTTTGTACGGCAAAAAAATACGATCTTTCGTGTATTTCCACACAAACCTCCTTCCTGATAGCACCCGAGTTCATGTCTTTCATAATCATTTTACAAATTAAGAAAGTACACTCATACTCTCATAAATCTGAAAAACTTCAGGTTAAACGAAACTTCTGAAAAGAACTTTCATGATGCTTCTGAATCCGAACTCGGCTTCATGTTCAAAATTATAGTTACAAAAAAGTTGGAGAAATAGATTTTGACCTACTGAAATGCACCAAAATTTGTGTTTTCCATACAGGACCGTCAACATTTTTTCTCTTTTTCCAGAAACTTTTTTCCAGGAAGCACGATTTGTAGAAAAATAATAGCTAGACTATTGCAAAGAATTATAAATAAAATCCGGCGCAAAGCGCCAGAAAATTTCCTTTTGTTTTCTGATACTAGAGCCTGAAGAAGCATTTTCTGACCAGATAATGTCGATCAAATCTCATTGAACTTAGTACAAAAATTATCACACAAATCTTTGTACAGAGCGGTTGTCTCGTACAAAAAAGCAGTGTACATAACATGTCAGTCGTGTCTTTGGCTTAGACTTATACTTAAGCTTGGGACTCTTCGCGTTCATTATGGAAAATTAATTGTGAAAAAGGTCCCAAATAGCTTTTAACAAGGTAACGTTTTGAACTCATACGCACAAAACGAAATGCAATATAGCGCTTTCTGTGCTGCTCAGTTGATAGTTATTGACATAAAATCATACCTGTGTAAGAGGTTTGATCAATTGGGTGAACCAACCCAAAGTTTTGGGGGGGGGGGGGAATCTGAAAAATGCCTTTTATGTATACTAGCAGGGATTTTGGGCGGAATAACAGAGTCTGGGAGATTCCTGAAGTTGTGAGACCCTCCCGCAATTTTCTCAACTACAGGTATGACAACAGTTTTTCGTTTGTATCATGCAACTAAAATTCAAAAATAGAGCGAACAGCGAAAAATTTGAGAAGATCAACACGTCAACTTTCTCAACTTTTTGAAGCATTTGTTCTTTTCTTAACCTAAATTCAATTCCAAAGCTTCATGGAAGTATTTTTGGAAAATTTCTACGCTTCTGACTGATAGCTTTTCGACCAAATTTATGAAAGATTACGAACAAATTAATGGTTTTAAAATTTTGCGAATGATAAATTTCTAGAAATTACGATTTATGAACACAAAATTTAAATCTGATTTTTGAGATAACATGATCAGAATGATAATCAGAATGCTTTAAAAAGCTCAAAAACACTCAAATAAAGCGTTCATGAGCATTTTCAAGCGAAAAAACGAGGATTTTAAGACGAAAAAAATTTTTTGTCCACATGTAGAAAAAAATTTGACCTAAGTTCGTGGAAAAAAACAGTGGGTAAAATTTGGGTTGAGTACTGTCCGACCAGCTTGGTGTGGAGTTTCTCCTCCAACTCCCCTCTCTAAAACAGATATGGTATGATGGTAAGTGCCCTGCGAAAAAACAGCAGATACTAGACTAGCTCATACACAGAGATCCATACCTGTAAGACCTCGGACCAGTTGGGGGGGGGGGGAGGGGTAAATCCGAAATTTGAGGGCAGGGGGTCGAAAAAAGTCGTAATTTTTCCCAAAAAAGGCCAAAAACATACACTTTTTGCAAATTTTTCTAATTTGCTCCAAACTGGACTGGGGGGGGGGGGGGGTGGGTGATGTTGGGTACATGGCATAACCTGTACTTGGGGGGCGTTGGGGGGGGGGGGTCCACCCCCAAGTACAGGTATGGTTTTTTGGCCTTTTTTGGGAAAAATTTCGACTTTTTTCTACCCCCCCCCCCAACTGGTCGGAGGTCTAACAGGTATGGTACATGGTTGGCCATCCCCCCCCCCAACCCTCTTTCCAAAAGTACAGGTATGCACAGATCATACCTATAAGACCTACGACCAGTTGGGGGGGGGGGGGGGTAAATCCGAAATTTTGGGAGGGGGGGGGGGTAGAAAAAAGTCGAAATTTTTCACAAAAAAGGCCAAAAAACATACACTTTTTGCCAAATTTTTTTAATTTTTTCCCAACTGGGGGGGGGGTTGGGGGGGTAAATGATTTTGGGTACAGGGTTGGCCAAGTTCCCAAGTACAGGTATGGCACACAGATCACAACAAACAAATCGAACAAAAAAAAACAAATCAGTAAAATTTTTCTGTTGTCCTTACAGTAATCTATATCGATCGATCGTCGATACTGGGATATATGTACTCATTTATGTAAAACAATCAACTTTTTTATTTTTTCATGTTTTCATCACAAAATATCGAGCAATGCTGCAATAAACTACCAACAACGGAAAAAAGATGAAACCACGTTATTCGAGCAGTGATTGGGCACTGGACTATTTTGTATACGAAAGACATCTATGGCGACGCATGGAAAGCCTGTTAGTACAAATTTTTACAACATCAATTTATTTGGAAATATTAGATGCCGCGAACAGGTGAAAGTAAGTTCAACATGGAAAAATAATTCAACATATTACTGTGTAGTCAACAAAAATAATTTTTTAATTTACAAGCGATGGATTTGGTCAAATGGCCAAGAATATGTGGTTATACTTGGATCTCGAAATTCAGAATATCCATAGGAATCCGCGGGCAACCTGCATATGCTGAAATGTCTTCCTCAAATTCGTTTCTACTCGTTCTAGAAGTAATATCTTATGATTCCTGTGATGACGACCAAAAGAAAAGGAAAGAAAGCAGAGACAAAAAATTAAAACGTAAAAACATACATAAACGAAAATATGAACAACAAACACAGGAAACGAAAAAAAGAAATACATACGGAGAAAATAAAAGGTAAGGAAGGAAAATATGTATGAAGAAAGTGTTATCACATTCTGGATCGCTCGTTTGAAATTGCCCAGTTGGTATTTCGCTAACTTAAGAATTTGCTCAATCGGGAATCCGCTCACTTGGGAATTCGTACAATAAGGAATCACTCACATGCGAATCGCTCAATTGGGAAATTGCTCAATAGGGAATTTGCTCACTTGTGAATCGCTGACCTGAGAATACTCCATACCAGACACGGCAGTCGTGACCAATCAAATTTCAGAACACAACCGGTCATATTCAACATCAATTTTTCGCGGCACAACCTAGTTGGTCGCGGCCGCTGTGGCCGTGCCGTGAAATATAAATATATAGTTATAGAACAGCTCTAGGCAAGGTCACTCTTCAAGGATTATTTTTTGAAAGATGCCAGAAAAAATAAACATTACAAAAAATATCCAGCTGACAGTCCAGCAGTGAAAGAATTTTTATTGACTCCAATTGTTTCAAAACTAATTTTGAATCGTTCGAATCGTTCTCGTTCGGAAACTTTAGAAACTGCAAATTTTCCTGAAAACACTTTTGCTCGTATCAAAATTAAAACTTTTAAAGCAGATAAACAGTAATAGTTTGTTTTTTCAAATGCAAATTTTCTAAAAAGGTTTGAAAGCGCCAAGTGTGTTCCAAGGAGTACCATAATTAATTAGTCATTTGGAGACGTAACAACGCCGTCGCTCACTCTTGACCTGCTTTAGAAATTACCGAGGAAAAACTTTGTTTTCTCGACTATTTGGAATCCGCTTCAGATCAGAATGTGTTCAGTCACTGGATAGCTGCACGAGTATGACGAATAGCCGCGATTTCAAGAGAAAGTTTTCTTTTTTTCTTGTTGGAAATGGAAGAGCAGTGGAAAACAGAGATTGAGCCAGAGGTATCAGAAGCTCGTATTTTTCTTGTGTCCTGTGAGTTGCCAGTCATGTGCGATATCATTCAGAAAAATTTAAATTCATAACATTTTGACGTTCGCTCTGTTTGTAAATAACATGAATAAAATTGCTCCAAAGATACAATCGCCAAAATTTCTGATTCTCCATTTTACAGGTTTCGAAGATCACGTACCACTGTCGCCTTGCATCTTGCATGAAGTTTTTTCCAAAATTAGTCGTTCAATTGTCGCCGTTCTATGCTGAAAGAAAAGAAATCAAGTTAGGACTGACAGTTTTTAACTTTATTTTAGTAGTTGTGAAATTATTTTTGAAATAAATAATCTGAATAATTAAGTAAGCCCACATTGTATGTAATAGCTATATTGAAAAAATGAAGTGAAAATTGACACAAAGAAGTAGCGGGTGAGAGATGCTGCAGCTGTGGATATGAAATTTCGAGGTGATGAATTAGAGTAGACTAGAGTATGGTAAGATTCCCTCGTATCTGCAATCAGTACTTGGTCTCCGGAAATAATCGGATTGTATAATACTTAACATGTTTCACGAATCCTGAAACTGCTGAAAGATGCACATGAAAATTAAATAAAATTTCTTGCATTCTTCAGGAGGAAAGTATAGAAGCATAACTACCAAAAGATCTTCTGTGAGAATAGGTTTATTCCATTTGAAACATCTTGTTATCAGTGAACCAACAATGTGTTCAATAAATGATCAAAGTTGGTTGGCGAAATACGAAAAAAAATTCAAAAACAATTCATGATCGCAAGAAAGTTGTCAATACTGATGAAGTACAATATCTTTTCTGAACTGGAAGAATATGGCAGGATTGCAGCCTCTTCTATCATCTCTGAATTACAAAAATAAAGCTGCAACATTTCATACAGCATCTCATTTTCTTTTACAAAATAACACTGAGGCAATCATAATTGATATGACATTTACAAATAACTCAATTTGTTGTGTGGGTCAGTAGGTTTACCCTCTACTGGCGGCTCACACATACAATGTAGTCGTGGAGGTATCCGTTATGCTGACCGATTTGCATAATTTATTCATAAACAATATGACCGTAAATAAAGGAGGAAAAGAGGGTGATAAGAGACCAATGAATAGTTGGCCAAAGGCCCAACTATTTATACATGAAATACGACTGGCATATAAATTTACATAGCCCGGGGTGGGCCAAAAATAATACACAAAAATATATGGGCAGAATTTGCATGCCCAAAAACTATGTGCACATGCAAACACGTCAATTTCCACATTAGTTTTTTTGTAGGAAAAAATCTCGAGGCTGTTCTGTAAACTCGACTATCCCATACCTCGACTATTTGGGTCGATGCAAGATCTGCTACCTACTGCACATCTGCTACCTAGTGCACATCCGCTACCATAGTCAGATCCGCTACCAATAGTCTGTTTTTTCAAAAATGCTTCCAAACAGAAAAGTGACACAAATCAGTACTGTCGTCAAAACCAAATACATAGAGCTCTTGCCGTCTCGCCAAACCAACGTAAGGTCAGTATGCTCGCAAATTTCCTGTCCTCTACGATATATTGTTTATCCGAAAATCGTGAAAATCTGAAATACTTCTCGCTTTCAACTTTCGTTATTTAGAAGCTATAGCGCACATCCGCTACATTCTGCTTAGCTATTTAAGTAACACCATTTACTTTTTGCGTTGAATAACCTAGGCAGGATTTCATTATGGAACAATATACAGTATGCATTCAAAATTATTAAGCTCATTTAATTTTTTACCAATTAGATGACGCATGTATCCTGAAAATGTAAATTTTCTTTCTTTGAATTTGGAAAATATGCGGTTGCAACTGATGCGCATCAAAATTTCCAAATTACCCCGTATTTTCAGAAGTAAATGCAAGAAACAATGTTCTGCCAAATGCATGTCACGAACCCCGGTGAGATGCAGCGATTTGTTGTTCTTGGCCCAGGGTTGTCCCAATAATTTTAGATAGGAAAGGGATAATTGCCGTGGATGTACGTTGAAAAAAAAGTTGAAACAAATTAAAAAACTAAACGAAAACGATCTTTGCATCACCAGGATTGGTACATGTATAGAATAACAAACGTCCGTCTATACTGATTGTTATGTCATTCGAGGTGTTTATGTGGTCACTTTGTTATGTAAATAAAAATTTTTCACTCAGAATATGGTTGCATGGTTACTCTGATGATATTTTCTTTACTCATTAGAGACTTATCTTCCGGTAGACTCTCTGCAGTATTTATATACGTTTATTTAACCATTCCTGGGGTTCCATAAAAGTGGCAAACAAAATATTTTTCACTACGCAGAACGCCTACCGTATTCCATTTTCTTTTATTCTTTTGTTTTTGGAAAAACGTATGAAAATACTAGAAGGTTTTTCACATTTTTTGCTGTCTAGTAACGGATGTGAATATGGTAACGGATGTGCATAAGGTAGCGGTTGTGCTCTAAGTAGTGGATCTGCTACCCAATCGACTGCTTCGTTACCCCAACTAATGTTAAAAACAATGACATCAATATTCCACCCCAACTGTCCCTTTATTATCGGTTTGCGTTAGTTTCAAAAACGTAAATGAATCGCAATACTTTTCACATTTACCTACAACGGTGTGCTTTGTGCTTTGTTCACATGTGCTTTTTTGGGATTTGGTTGTACTCGTTATGTTGATTTACTTGATCTAAAATCAAGCTGCATTTCTTGTCGATTACAATTCACAAGTACAATTCTAGAAAAGTGAAACTTTTTCAACGTGTTTTTATATTTTTTCTTTCAAAAAAAGTTTTTATCTGTGCAAAATATGAATTTACTCAAAATTCTTTATGAGGAGTAGGTGACCCTGAAGAATGAAACTCAAATAAGTGCAAGGCGATATGGGAATGGTTCTCAAAGAAGATCCTTCTTATTTCTTTTTTCATTGTCTTTTTTCTTTCTGCTTTTCTTCATTTCTTTCTGATTTTCTTTTTCCTTCTCTATAAGTTTTTTCTCAATTTTCCATTTCAGTTGTATTTCATCACTCTATTATCTTACTCCGGCATGGAATCCCACTGAATTTCGCATTACCCTGATGAAAAAATAATCTTTTAAACATTGAGTAGAGAGAAGAAGAATGGAACGAATGTGATAGAAGATTAGAAAAGGAAAATGAATGAAAAAACTAGCAAGCACTATCTTTAATGTTTTATATACGCCATCTTCCTCTTATTATAGTCTGTTTTTCTTGAAATGCTTCTAAATAATGAAAGTGGAAAGCAAGTAGTATTTCAGATTTTCATGGTTTTCTGATAAACGACACATCGTGTAGGACTGGAAATTTGTGAGCATACTGACCTAACCTTTAACAATTTTTTCAGCGAAATATTTTACCGTAAGAGCTCTACGTAAACGATTTTGAGGACAGTACGGATTTATGTCACTTTTCTATTTGGAAGCTTTTCACAAAAAACAGACTATAGTTACATATTTCAAATCATTTTTTTCATCTTTCTTTCGTTCTATTTTTTTCTTTCTTTTCCCTGTCTCAGTTTCTTCTTCTCTTTCTGATTTTGTTTTGCTTACCTTTCTTTTTTTCGTTTCGTTGCTTAATTTTAGATCAACTAAATCAACATAAAGAGTACAACCAAATCCCCACAAAGCACATGTGAAAGGAAAAAGTGACAACCTGATTGTAAAAGGAAATAGATGTGGAAATTTATATACAATACGAGTCTAAATTTAAAATTTATATGAAAACGAAACAAATAGGATAAATTCACAAAACATCATCTTTTTAAAATATGTTACTTGTGAATCCCAATGGAGGAGAGTGCAATTTACAGAGTAAGCTTGTTATTGATCATCTTGAATTTTCTAAAGTTTCTCTTTTGCATAAATTTGAATGCACAGTCAAACAAAAAAGTAAAGAAAAACAGAATACAAGCCAATCAATAATACACCTACTTCTCGAACACAGACAGCTTTTTGATAAAGAAATGTTGAGTAAATTCATATTTTGCATAGATGAACTTTTTTTTGAAAGAAAAAATATAAAACACGTTGAAAAAGTTTCACTTTTGTAAAAATGTACTTGTGAATCGTGATGGACGAGAAATGCAGCTTGTTATGGTCATTACGATTATACTAATTTGCATAAAGTTATCAAATTCAGTGATGAGAAATGCACCTAATATACATTCCTCTTATGAAAACATTGTTGTTTCGTGTCTATTTATAGAAATATATGCAGAGGCATTCTCAGGCCTCACCAGGAGAAAAAAAGAAAGTGAGTGGTGCTTTTGCACAATGCACATTTTTTAACGGACATTTCTACCGCTCACTGCATCTATTTTTAAAAACACAACGGTACTTTTGCGCATTGCCCAATGTTCAATGTGCTTCCTCACGGCTCAATTTGTACAATATTCCGCATTGAGCGTTGGATTTGTACATTTTGAATTGTGCATTTGTGTCCCAGGAGGAAGAGCGACGGTTTTCGAATTTGCACAGATATTCCGGTGCAATCATTTAAAATGAGCTGTTGAGCTATGTGATCATTGGTTTATTAGACAAATTAGCCTGTGCAACAAAAAACTGCACTTTGGTACATGGACGCTCTTACCCTGTCCGAAATTAAGGCTAAGCATATCAAACTTGAAATAATTTTATTATTTTTTTCTAATTTTTCACTGATTTTTATTACCATGCGAATTTTATGCGAAATCCTACAATTTACAATGTTCTCTGGGAAAATTATCAATTTACATAATGCAATATGAAAATAGCATTCATCAATTTTTGGGGAAATGGTGTAACGTACATGCTAACGCATTAATGTAAATACATATTGTACACAATGTGATATTCGTTATTAAAATATAAATTCATCTTATAATCTATCATCTCAAGGGTGTCTGGAATTCACACCCAAACATTCCTATAAATTTATGTGAAGTACTTTATTTTGATCGTCCCACACCCCAGTAGCTATTATTGACCCAATTAAAGGCGCTCTAATTAATTTGCACATTGGCAGCTGGCCCCCTAGAATCTACACGAAAGTACACATTCCACAGCTACATTAATTCTCCGTAAAAACTGTAAACACACCTGCACACAGTAAAAAGTAGAAGCCCCGCCAGACACCAGTCTCAAGTAGAACAGTAGCGGTGTTTCCTAAAAAACATGTATACGTGGAAGAAATAGATATGGAAGCATACACGGAAGCACAGCGGCGTGGTTAAGTCCACTGTAGGCAAGGAAGCAAGCATAAGAGAATGTAAAAGCATACAGTACCAGGAAAGCATTGGAAGGCATGGCTAAACGAGCGAAGTGGAAGAAGCAAGAAGCAGCGATTGGGGGAAGAAGATTTTAGAAACAGACCTCCCACGAGCCAAGGGAGTGGCTAAAAGAAGCAGTATTTAAAGAGAAGCAAAGCATGATTCTGTCAGATTTTATGAAAGCATGATTTCTTGTATGTGAGATTGATTTGAAGCAAAAGCGTTATTGTAATTGTCGATGGGAAAAGCAATCGTCAACCTAGCCTTCATTCTTATTTTGTCATTATATTATCATAATCGTTTCCTTGTTACTACGTCACTGTGGACCGTGAACCATCACAGATTGTTTCAGGATCAAGTAAAAGTATAATTAGGATCTGGGGGTTACAATGGGATTGGACAATTTTGAGGAATAGAAACTTACGAGAAAAAGCTTCGAAGCATTCTTAGGGGGAAGAGGAATTTGGTGGAAACTGAACCTTCAGGGAATGATGATTCACCTAAATAAATGATCAGCATGAATGCCGAAAAGTAGACTATGATAAGGCGCCAATGTGAGATGGGCCTCAAAGTGAGACAGGCGCCAAAGTGAGACATGTGCCAATGTGAGATGGACGCCAGGTTAGGACATCCAAGAAAAGTCATTATCAAACAATGGGTGCTGAAAAGAGATGAGCGCCAAAGTGAGACGGGCCCCAAAGTAAGACAGCAGTCTCACTTTGGCACCTACAATGTTGGACACCAAAGTGAGACCAGCGCCAAAGTTAGATGAGTGCCAATGTCAGATGTGTGCCAAAATGAGATGGGCCCCAAAGTGAGACTGTACCCTTTAATACATGAACACATATACAAATTGAGCGGTGAGGAGGCACATTGCACGTTGGGCTAAGTGCAAAAGCACCGTTGTGTTTTGAAAAACATGTGCAGTGAGCCGTAGAAATGCCCATTAAAAAATGTGCATTGTGCAAAAGCACGGCTCACCTTCCTTTTTTTCTGCAGGTGACTGCTGATAAAGCCCGTGCTCATGTGTCTACAAATAGACAGACACAAAACAACTGTTCTCATAGAAAGAACAGATGTTAGGTGCATTCCTATCCATTGAATTTGGGAACTTAATGCAAATTATTATCATTAAAAGGGTTATAACAAGCCTACAGTAAGCTGCATTTCTCCTTTATTACGATTCACAAGTACATTTTTACAGAATTAGCACTCATAACCTGTTTTTATATTTTTTCTAACAAGAAAGTTTGGATCAGTACAAAATATGAATTTACTCAACATTTCACTTTATCAACAGGATGCATGTGTACAAGAAGTAGGTGTATTATTGATTTGCTTGTCTTCTGTTTTTCTTTACTTTCTTATCTGACTGTGCATTAAACTTTATGCAAAAGGGGAACTTTAGGAAAGTCATGAGGATTAACAACAAGCTTACTCTGTAAATTGCACTCTCCTTCATTAAGATTCATAGGTAACATATTTTAAAAAGATTATGTTTCCCGATTTATCATATTTGTTTCATTTTCATAAAAAATTTAAATTTATACCTGTACCATGTGTTGAAATCAGATTTGCGTTGAGATAGAGAAATATAATAAATAGATTAGAATCAAAAGTAGATCTAATCAGTCACTTGCTAATTCACCTAATCAGGCTGAAACCTTAGGTAGAATAAGTCAGCAACAGTTCGGTTGGTCTCCAATTCAACAGAGGATCAACTGTTTTTGTTCCAAAGAACTGCAGAAGATCAGATAACACTCTGAGCTCAAGTAACTTCGAATCAAGGGCAAACCGAGAAGGCAGGCCGAGAATTGAGTTGCAAATGTAGACTTGCTCACTGGGTAGAACTCCTGAGAGCCAGGATCTACCTGCATTCCCTCCGCTGCAAGAATATCCAATAATGTCCATGCAGGGGACGTTGTATTTGGGCGTTGACACCACAAAAATATAAAATCAATAATAATAATATAATAAATGGTCCATCTGGCTGCCAATTTCTTTACGTATAAAAATTAACAAACTAGAATGACCAAAAACATAAACAACCGAGCCTTTTATGCACAGTGTCTATGTGAATCAGCATCCACACAAAATGCAGGGACTTTGGCTACCTCTTTGCAACCATGAGATAGACTATGTTCATCCCCAACATCCTTCGAGCCTCAAAACTGACTAACAGGAGGTTAAAAAGAATCATATTACTCTGCAGCGACAATTTCGGACCTTTTCAGGACCTAATACAGTCAATGCAGTTTTCTGAATCTTTTTGGTCAATCATGCCCCCTTGTGGAAAGCTTTCCGAATGACCACCCTCTTAGGTCAAGTCTTTTTAACAGGCATACGGGAATGTCCACAAGGCCATCTGGGTGTGCTACCTCTTGGTCTGGACACTGATGGATCAATGACTCAGCATCAGCTTGACTTTGTAGGTGTATGCTGAGCCCAATTTGATCTGCACCAGGGCCAAGGGTCTTAAGTTGCCTACCTTTCAGTGACCTTTTGTGTCTGACCACGCGATTGATGCCAGATGCAGAACATATATCTGTCTATCACTTTCCGGTTGCCTGTTTGGCTGTGAAGATATGGCCACCTTCCCAACATTACCTCCACCAAAATTTTCTCTAAAATTCTAAATAATTTACATATTATGTACATTAGTATGAATATCACTGAAAGAATCATATCCCAGCATCATTGATTGAGCAAAACAAAAAAAAGGAAAAAATAAGGCGAGATTTTGAACCCAGATTAAGTGAAAAAATAAATTTTTACACTTTGTTTTTTGGCGATGTGAGGTACAAGAAACAAATAAAAATTTAAAGCACGCAACAGTTAAGAAAAAATGTATTTTTTGTATTTTGTATTTTGTGATTTTTTTGTATTTTTGTGGTTTTGTATAACTTCTTTGTATTTTTGTGTTTTTTGTTGAAAAGAAATGCAAAAACGAGAATTTTTGGGCCAAAAATTTTATTTTACTGTTGCAGCCCCCCCCCCCTCCTTGCGCCCCTCTATGGGCTCCTCCATGACCTCCGTAAGGTCTCCATACCCACTGGCCATGTTGGCCACCTCTACCTTGCACCTGGGGGGCCTGCCACGCATGGCTCCACGACCATCCCGGTTGGGGTTGTGGAACTGAAACTGGCCTCGGCCGCAGTTACCAATTTTTTCACCTTTCCTTGTGTAATTGCTGCTAATTCTTGGCTTCCTTGGCCTTGACCTTGACCTTGAGGTCCGGGAACCTTCAAACTTTTGTCAGTTTTTTCCGTCTTGAGCTTACTGAATCTAACAGAGCTTTGCAAGTCTGAACTGGCACTTCTTTTGGCTCCCATCACTCTGACCTGGTGATTGCTACTGAGCATCACTGATTGAAAGGCCATTTTGAATTCCAAGGGGGTATCCTGGTTATTATACACCCTCAAGTGGAGGTGATCGTGGAAGTTGAGGTAGATATGAGGGAAGAAGTCACCATCTTGCTGTCTTCCTCTTTCGCTTCAACTTTTGCTCCCTTACTGCCCTTCTATCCTTCTCCTTCAATCCCATCTTCTTCTTTCTTTCAGCCATAAACAAAATTCTCTCATCATTCCATCCTTTTTCCTTCATACTTTGGATAGATTTGGTTGAGTACAATCCTGGAACTGCCCCATCAGTAGAAAAAGATATTACCTATTTATTATCCATCATTTCCGAATCTGACGTTTCCACTATGTCTTCTTCAATAACTAGTTTATCGCCAGCAATATTCTCTTCCACTTTCATTGGCCATGGTTGCTCCATCGCTTTCTGTTCCACCATTGTGTCCTCCTCCTGAACCAGTACTCGACCTCCATCTTATGGATCTTAGCATTCATTATCACCATATTTTCCTTGAGTTCCTTTTTCATTTGTTTGCACTGGAGTCGGATCTTTTGCTTCGCGTCTTCCTCCATCCTCAATATCTCCTCCAATCGACATTGGTTTGCGAGTAGGGACTACTTCTGAGCAGTTTGAGCTTGCATCAGTTCTGTTGCCAGAACCGATTGCTCTTGCTGCTGCTCTTCTTCTGACAGTTCAGTCACGTCCTCCCTAAGCCTCCCATCTTGGGATTCATCTTCAGCAGGCAGTCCAACTGCATTGCTGAAAATTTCGCTTTCTGACATTTGGACTTCTTGGCCTGAAAATATCAGAATTTCAACTACACTCACTCCAGCTTGCTGTTCATTTTCATCTTTCAGACTATCAGTCTTGGTGGGACAAATCTTGCCAGCTAGTTTGGTGATAGTACCTTCACCAGTGCTGTAACTATAAGTATGCTGAATTCCTAGTTAATCCAAGGCCAAGGGTCTATAGTCGAAGATCTTTGTAGGGAAGGATAAAGTATACTCCCTACTTTCTGCCATACAACCATAGACATCCCCAACCTTGTTGATTTTTGTTTGCCAGGTCAACCCATATCTCAATGAAGGCATTCTGACTGCAAGCTGGATATGATAGAACCTGACATAATAATATGGATTTGAGCTATAGCTCTTGCTGTCGGTAGTTATTGTATCAGGACTACCAGGGATCAGAGCACACATGTCCACATCCTTACACAATCTTAACCGAATGAGCATAAATCTGAATCGATTCATCCAAACATATATTCCAGCACCTTTTCCAGGTACATCATACTCTATGCTTGGAAGAGTTTTTGCCAACAACAGGTATTGGGTCAACCTATCATCTGACCGCCAAGCAATCTCCTTTATTTTGCCCTGTAGCTCTGGGCTGAATGATGTGATGAACCTGTAACTGAACATTTCGGCCATCACAAAATCCAGTTCCTTTCTGCTATGGGGCCAGATCATGTGGAAGGCCAGCAGGACTAAAGTACAAGCTGCTTGCAGTTCTGAGAAACGCTTTTCCTCAAATGCTTTAACATACTCCACCAGCTGAGGCTTCCAATGATCTTTATCAAAATACCTTATTCCAGGATGAATGTCAATTGGCACATGAACCAGATGATTTTTTAGGGCATCAGTAGTGCTTGCTTTTGATGATCTTGAGGCAATTTGATAACTTTTCTTGCTGTATCTATGAACCATACTAAAGATGCAGGCTGTGTGAGCTCCTGATACTGCTTTCCTTGTGCCATTTCCTCTACCAACTCCAGGCACAACTTATCCTTGACCGACAAGGGCTGTTCACTCCTAATCATTTTGTCATCCTCAGGATCACTTGAATAATCAAAGGAATTGGACTTTAATTTTTTACCTTGGTGGTAAGCACCTGGATATATGCCCCAGCCCTATTTCTTGCACTTGCATGGCCCATCTTGCATACATTTCCTGGTGCATCATGTGATAGGTTGCCTCCGGCTGCCTAATGACTATATCAGGTGTACCCACAAAGTTTTATTTATTTAAGTTATTAGTTTATAATCAGTAACTATATATGAGTAGAACTGATAGAATTTATATGAAAGCATTTCAATCTAAGCCAGATCAACTATATCATGAGGAAAGTTAGCAACTCCCCCACATAGCTCAATCACGTACCCATAGTGAAATGACCCCATAAAAATTGCCAGCGATGCCAGCGTACAGCAGGATCTCCTGAGGAACTTTCTCCTTGGTCACACTTTGCCTATTATGTAAAAGACTAAAATCAGTCTGGTGAGGACCGATATCAGCCAAATACATTTGGGCAAAGAGTCCTTTCAATCTTAATGTTTCCCGGCAGATTCCTGCCTTTCTGGATTTGGTAATCTTGCTTCCCATGATCTGCTTTACTGTGATGCTTAGATCATAGTATCTTCCCAGATTTCCATCTTTGATGCTACATCTAATCCCGTCAGACAAATCATGACCATCAGTGCTTTTTCCGCATCCTCGGACATTAACAATTGAAACAATGTCCACTAAAACAATGTAGCCAACTAACAACATCACTGAGCATAAAAAGTGCAACAAAATTTCCCATTCTTGCTCTTGCAGCAAGGCTAAGTCGAGTACGAATGTTTTACCATTTAAGTGAGCGAACGAAACTAATCTAGCAAACTGGTTGCCTTTTTTGGTTGCCCCACCTAACTACCCACCTAACTACTAACTAAACTGGTTGCCCCACCTAACTAGTTTTTTCGCCTCTTCACTGTTCACTTTCTCCACATCAAAGCCAACAATGTTCATGCCTTGGAAAGTGCTGTTTTTGAGATGTTTTACCATCCTTTCCACACTTCCCATGGGAACAGTTATTGGCTCAATAGGATTGCTTGACAAGAACTCAAAAGTGGCAAAAACTCGGCTATCGGCATTGCTGGACAGATGTTATAGTCTAAAAATCCAGGAGAAATTCAAGTTTTTACTCTAATACACTATATAACTCTTTCATGTGCATTTTCAGAGGAACCCTTTCTCAACTCTTTACATAATTTTACCTGCTAATAGCATTTAATTTTGAGGCACTCTAACACCTTTGTGCAAAACATTGGGTGTCCCTTTATAGAAACCAAAATTGATAGGCAAAATATGTGAAATTAGGTGTTTTCCACTCTAACCCAACACACCTTTGCTGCTCGATCAGCGCTAATCAATCACAACCCTGATCTCTGCCACTGATTCCTACTAATCCCCTTCTTGGCTGCTTCGGGGGAACCAGAGGAAGCAGGAATGACCAAACCTCCCCTAATCCGATCACCTAAATCGACCGAAGTCTTTTTCAGATCACCTAGGTTCCACTTTGCCACCCCTTCTACTTAATTTTTTGTGTCGTTTCTCAACTCCCAGTTGGTAGCTCATCCGCGAAAGGGCATAGAAATAGCCTTGAAAAACACCCCTGATGAGTGTGACCTCCACTCATTACTCTACCTAACTACTTTCAAAACATATAAAATGGTTATCTTACTGTTGACCGAAAAATAACGATTGTTTTGTCATCTGTGTGGCGTCCCAAATTGGACCTCATCATCCATCACATTGTACGTATGCGTACATTCTTTGCATGTACCCATTTCCGAAATTTGGGCCTGTACACCTTCCGAGTAATTTTAAAAATTCTTTAAAACGGGATTTGTAGCTGTGAAAAGTTGACAGATGTAAAAAAATTTTCAGTCTATTTCCTTGCCGCTACAAATTACCTTACGGGGGATCCTTCCATAAAAAATACTCTTGAAAAAATTTGAAATTATGAGAGCGAGCGCAGGACAGGACTTTGAAAAAGTTTTGAATGATTTTGAATTGTTAACCAAGAATGTCTAAAATGAAAAATTTATGAAAATGGGTCATTCACTTTAGAAGCTCTTCCCCACTTCATTAAAAACACAATCCTACATATCAAAAAATATTTGAAACGGATTTTAACTGTTACAAAACACATTTAGAATAAATATTTATTAAATATACAAAATAAATACACAGGATTCGGCAGATTTTGCTGCTACGAAACTATTGATGGCCCCGCTCTATTTTGGGCTAATTGCAAAGGTACAATAAGACCGTACCATCAATTTTTTGTGTAGTTCTGGCATCTTGTAGTCTCGTAGCCAAAAATTTTCAGCCTACTTGCTGAAACCTTTTGCCACAGCAAAAGCCTATCATAACGTGCTATTGTTATCAGGTTATCTTCCTATCTCGAAACATCCATGATAATGTAGGGCCCTTCCCAAGTTAAGCCCAATTTCTTGTGCTTTTCAACTTTAAGAAGAACCCAGTCATTTTCTTTGAAAACTGAGGTTTCAATTTTCTTGTTGAAATATCTTTTGATAGCTTCTGCTGCTTTCTGGATATTTTCAGCAATAATACTATAAAGCCTGGTTAAGTGGTCAGTTAGGATGAATTTATATGCCTCATAATTCATGAGCTTTACTATTTGGAGAGCTTTTGTCAAATTCATCCTGAATTTTGCTTCATGGCCCCTTAACAACGCAAATGGTGATGCCCATGTGGGGTTGCATGTGGGGTTGCATTGTAAGCAAAGACCACCAATTTGAGATATCTTGGCCAGCTATCGGGTTCACGGATAGCGACTTTTCTCAGCTGTTTTATTAAAATTTGGTTGAACCTCTCTACCATACCATTACCCTGAGGGTGGTAAGCAATAGTGAAGATCTTCTTACACTCTAATAAATCACAGACTGATTTCATTAAATCTGAAGTAAAACAAGATCCGTTATCACTTAGGAGTTCATCAGTGTTCCATGTCTAAATATTACAGCTTCTTAGAATGCATTTGCAACTAAATTTGCTGATTGATCTGGGATCATTTCAGCTTCAACCTACTTTGTAAAATAGTCCTGAAAAACTATAACATAAGGCATTCTTTCTCCCATTGGCGAAATTCCTACTATATCCACAGATACAATGTAAAATGGACCTTGTGGCACAATGGGTATCAATAGAGGAATGGATGGCTTTCTTGCCATTTGACAGACAGCGTAGTATTTTATCCACTCCCTGACATCTTTTGCCATGCCAGGCCACCAATAATGATCTTTCATGACACTAAGTGTTCTTTTGAAACCCCGATGCGTCATTATTACAGCACCACGATGCTGGTGCAGCACAGAGTCCCTGAGGTTTGGGGTTATGACCAATTGGTCTTCGCTTTCTGCATCAGTTTTCCTGTATAGTACACCATTTTCTTCATGGAACCCACTGTGATACTTCGTGGTGCTATTTGCACCTAATCTATCCCAGATTGACTTTAAGCTTTCATCTGCTTTTTGCAGTTTGCTCATCAAGTCATCTGGGATCAGGCCAATAGATATCTCTTTATCACCTGATGTTCCTGGTTTATCAAACTCTCCTTCCTTTGTGGGGTACAACCACTGCACATTGTCGTGTTCCTTAAGTATCCCAGATTTATCAGTTTCCTGATTTTCTTTCCACACCTTTTCCGAAACATGAGCTTTGCTTTGGGTTACCTCTGCTTCTACTCCTTTGGTATGCTCTCTTTTGTCCTGGGGACTAATTCCAGCATCCTCTTCCTTTTCTTCACCCTTGTGGGATTTAATCTCCTCTCAAATGTTGTTCTCCTCGGCCACCAAGAAAATTTGTTGTTGTTCCTGTTCTTTTATTCCTTTGACATCAAAAGAAACAACATCCGATTTGAACATACTTTCCCACTTTGGTGGTGATTTCACCACATCCTCTGGCTCATCTTTTCTAGATAGAAAGTCAGCCATCGCATTTTGTCTACCTGGCATGTATTCTAACTTGTAGTTCTATTGACTAATGATCGCATACCACCATTTCAATTTTTCATTTGTTGTATTGTTGACTTTCATTATAACAGTGGTCTGTGATCACTCTTGATCGATACTTTCTGCCCTAATAAATAGTAATAAACAGTGAAAAAGTGGTGTGCTCCCTTTCGGTAGCACACCACTTTTTCTCATCCTCTTTTAGCACTCTGCTATTATATGCTATGAGCCAACGATCATCTCCAGACTCTTGATACAGAACAGCCCCTAATGCTGTTCCACTGGCATCGGTTTGTAGAATGAATTGGGCTGAGCCATCTATTACTGGGTACCTAAGAGATGGAGTGGAAACCAGTGCTTCTTTCAAAGCATTAAATGCTTCATGGTGATCCTCTGTGATGAGCCATGTATTCCTTTTCTCGGCCCTCAGCTTATACAAGGGCTCTGTGTGCTTTGCCAAATTGGATATAAATTTTTTACACCATTGGAGCATTCTGAGAAACCTTTGCATATGCTTGACCGAGTCTGGGAATTCAAACACTTTTATAGTTTGCACTTTTTTTGGATCGGGGGAAATTTGGTTAGAATCCAAAATATGACCAAGAAAATAAACCTTCTTTGGTAGGAATTCACATTTTTCCAGTTTAAGTGTAAGCTGGGCTCACCCCAGAGAATCAAGGACCAACTTTAAATTTTCTATGTGTTCCTCAAACATATTCGAGAACACTATGATATCATCTATATACACTAGACATATCTTCTACACATGAGGATGTAAGATTCTCTTCATCATCCTCTGGAACTTGGCTGGTGCATTTTTCAGTCCAAAAGGCATTACCTTGAACTGAAACAACCCTTCTTGGCACAAGAAAGCAGTCTTTTCTTTACTGCCCTCTTCCATTGTCACTTGTCAATAACTGGACTTGAAGTCAAGAGTCGTTTAAAATTTTGCTCTCCTAAGACAGTCCAGATAATCATCCATTCTGGGTATTGGATATCCATCATCCTTTGTTACCTCATTCAAGCCTCTGAAATCCACAACTGGTCTGAGTGACCCATCTTTCTTCCCTACTAGGAATAATGGTGCAACCCAGGGCAATCTGGATGGCTCTATCAGTCCCTTATCCAGCGTTTCCTGCTCATGTTGTCTGATATATGGTCCTCCTTCAATGGCAGCTCTGTAGTAATGTTTCACCACATTCGCATCACCTGTGTCAATTTTACAAGTTAGACGAGGAGTACTTGTCAGATGATCATGAGGTAGGCTAAATACATCCTGGTATTTCAGGAGTTGCTGTATCGCCATCTCTTTCTGTTCCTCTGACAAGGTACCTTTAGAGGTCAATTTATACAATGCTTCTAGAAACACAACTCCATCGAATTTTGATTCCTTGGCATCTAAAATACCCTCTAGGCTATTTTCTCCACAATTTCCAGCCTGTAAAATTGATACACTTGACTCTCCCCTAAATACAGAGTTACAGCAGCCAAGAACTTGATTAGGTTCTATCAGGCAACCGGAACCTGTATTATTGGAGATCCTCAATACAAAGTCTTCCTTTGAACCATCAACAATAGTATCATTTACTCTGAATCTCCTTTCTGAATCATCTCCTTCTAGGATGATTCCATTTATCCTATTTGCCAAGGATTTGTTCCACAATTTAGCTTCCACCAGTTGGTCTGTTCCATGTGGGATTCAAATTCTATTACAGGCCACCACAGGAACAAGATCTTCCAGCTGCTGGATTGCTGAACCTTGATCTTCTTCAATCGGTTCTTCTTTCATTGATTCTGCTATCATCTGATTATGCATCCCAACTATTGGAATCACTTTCTTATCAGATGTTTTTGTTTTTTTTTACACCCATCATCATCATTGAACTTTTTCTGAAATCTATTACTGTATTCACTTCCCCATAGGCTAGGAAGTCTGTTTCCAGTATTAAATCTTCTGCGGACCCTGGTATGGTCACATTAACTGAATTTGGGAGCTATGTCACATTAAGTTAAATTGTGGCCAATCACATTGATGGGATAACCTATGCCATTTTGATAAAATACAGCCATGTCACTGTGAGAGACATGCTGTGACCCTGTTGGGTGGCTCCATTTGGGTATTCAGTTGGGGAACCTAACCCAGCTAGTACTGGCTATAGGAGGGCCTATAGGGTACTATGGTGCTGTCTTTGGGTTCTGCTGTAGAGTAATGGACAATGACCCCAGGTCAGGGGTGGCAATCCCTGGTCCCATTCAGTGAGAATGAAGGACAAGGCCATTTGTGGAATGGCTTACTATAGGATACCCAATTGTAAACCTAAATTCCCTTTTTGCCCCTAAACCAAGAGGTACAAGGACTACTCTAACTGAGGGGACTCTCAAAGGAAAATGGACTTAAGAAAAGGTTCCCCAAAATATGCCCTCAACAACAATAATCCTCTGAGAAGATTTACCTAGTCCCTTTCTCAGCTACAATTCAGGGCGAGGGCGACAGGTCCCTGTTGGTTCATGAGTTCACAGGTCCAGGATGATGGGAACAGAGAGTGAGGGCAATCTGGTTAGGTTCGGTGCTGGGTGTACTGTAAAAGGCTCAATGGGCCAGGCAGGCGATCCATGGGTGGAGCGATGGGAGGGATCTAGGCCTGAAGAGGCGATGGGTATATTCCTATATAGGATTCGGGCTATGGATGCAGTGGACACAATAAGCATATGTAAATTTATTGGTGTAAAAAGTATGGTGGCAGACGCAAATACAACATCAATTAAAACATATTTAAAAGTCGATGGATGCAGATGCAGAGCTAAAACACAAGGAAAATGTTGAAGGCCCAAAAATGAGTACAAAACTAATGAAACAGGCCCTTTCAAGGACCTCCTAGACCTACAGTATGACCTGGGTGGAGCTAACAGCGCCCAAGCTAACTTCTGCAGTGGAAATCACTGCAGAAGATGCCTATGGTCATATAGACATTTTCCAGTTCGAATACATTAAGCATTGGGGCGAGTTTCACTCTCCATGCTGAAAATACAAACGTCTCTTAGTGAGAATTTCCAAACTAGTCGTTTTGCATTGTAAACCATCGCTAGTTTTTAGTGATAAGAGGTGCACATAATGCTACCATTATGGCCATGAGCTGGTAGAGCTTATCTGGTGGAAATTCTAACTAACAGGTTACATACCCTAGCCTACATGCAGAACAGAAATAACAAAAATGTAACGGAAAACAAAACACAAGAATGAAACAGAAACGAAACACAAAAATACACACAAGAATGCATGTAAAACATAATGAACGAAATGAAAAATAAGAGTAAGTAACTGTTAAACAAAAAGTGGCAAAAAACAAAGTATCAGCATGATGTAAATCACCTGACATTGGGCAAAGTTGATCGGCATGTGACAGTATCATGATAGCCTTAACTGGGAAACATCCATAATCACATTCCATTCTACTTACTTGAGTTTCATTGTTCAGGGTTTGAATTTTACCACATTATTTTTCCATACATTAAAATTGGTGCATCACCAAATACTGAACAAAAGAAACTTTTTCTGCCCTTCCATTCACCTGTTTTTCCCACTGTTTTCTCTAGCTAGCATTCTCTTTTTCTTTAATCCTCTATTGCTTCTCTTACTAAATGCGGTGTGCTAGGATAAAATCCTTATAAGTCAGTTTTTTCAAATTGTTTTTCGTAACTACATTAGGTGGTGCAATGAGCGTCCTTCTACCTGTCAGTTTTATGGTGCTACATTGAAATCAGGCATTTTTACTCTTGAGGTTTGAGCATGTGAAAATAAATTCCAAAAAAACATGAAAAAATTTCCAACCCCAAGATTCAAATAATGTTTATTCTGGTAGCTTAGACTAGGATGATAAGCTATCATGAAAAATTCAGTCTATGACATATATTGACCATTAATTTGCATTTTGAAAAAATGAAAAAAATTGAAATTTTGAAAAATTTTTAGGCCAAAGTTTCTAAAGCTCCGAAGCTCTGTCAAAAATTAATCAATGTTTATGGTTTTGATTTTCAGAATCAGCATGTCATTATCTACTTGAAAAAGTATCATAAATAATCTGCAAAAACTCACAGAGCAAAGGGTGATAGGATAAAATCCTAGCCATTACACCCCACTATGGTAGTACAAAAGTTATACGAAAATGAAACAGATGTGTAGGATAAATTCAGAAATGTCATATTTTTAAAATATGTTACTTTTGAATCCTAATTGAGGAAAGTGCAACTTGCCTGCCTGTTATTGATCATTATGATCTTCCTAATGTTCCCCTTTTGCATAAAGTTCAATGCACAGTAAGATCAAAAAAGCAAAGAAAAAAACAAAACAAGCAAATCAATAATACATCTAGTTCTTGTATGTTGATAGAGTGGAATATTAAATATCGAGTGAATTCATATTTTGCACAGATCCATACTTTTATCTCTAAGAAAATATATTAAAACAGTTTGGAAAAGTGTCAGTTTTCTAAGAATGCACTTGCAAATCATAATAAAAGAGAAAAGCAGCTTACTGTAGGATTGTTATAGCTTTTTTAATTATAATAATTTGTATTAAGTCTCCAAATTCAATGAATAGAAATGCACCTAATATCCTTTCTTTCTATGAGAACAGTTGTTTTGTGTCTGTCTATTCATAGACATATGAGCGAGTAGCACTAAAACCCGGATCAAGTGCCTAAAACCCAGATGACAAGAGATCAGGGGATCAGGGTTCTTTTCTCCTGAAATTAGGTTTTTGGGTGCCTAAAACCCAGATGAGGGTGGATCAGGAGGGATCAGTCTGCTGATCCAGATCTGTTTCAAATACATCTAAAACCTGGATTTTCATCACAGATCACCCCCTATAGATCATAGTCCAATAAATTAATTTTTGATCAGCAACCCAAATTTTCAATCTGGATTAATTTTTTTGATCCAGATCAACTTTTTTTTGATCCAGATCAACTTTTTTTTGATCCAGATCAAATTTTTTTGATCTAGATCAAATTTTTTCATCATGATGAGTATGTTGTACAAGTCTTTCCTTACAGATTTAAGAAAAGATTGGTTCTGGTCTGAACTGACCTGTTATAGCTAATTCCTCAGCTATGCCTCAGAGATCCCACAACAGTCCGGTTCCCCCAGACCTGGCAACATTAATTACTAACTTACCTTTAATCGAGGGTCCTCACAACAGAGCCCTCGAAGTCTCCTGTGAGAGCAAGATATCCCCTCATGGATAGACTCACTTGCCCGATCCCTAAACAGTCTTCCTGGGCTTTCTCCAGGAAAGTGGGCGCCTTGGGCCTCTGGCCCTTTGCTCCAATCGCAAACGTTGTATCTAAATAAATCGAATAATAATAAATTAAGACAAAATATTAAAAAGAAAGTGTATATTTGTTGTGCAGGTCTTTTCTTAAGAGGCGTAAGAAAAGATTGAGGCTTCTGGTCTGAACTGACCTGTTAGAACTAATCCCTTGGCTAAGCCTCGGTGATAGTGCAACAGTCCGGTTCCCCAGACCTACAACAACAAAGATGCTTTGAATTTAAATGGGGGGCCTCACCAAAGAGCTCCGCAGTCTCCTAGCTGAGACAAGGAATCCCCTCAGGGATAAACTTACTTGAGTATAACCCTTAGTGGGTTTCTCAAGGCTTGCTGACTGCAAGCTGGCGCCTGGGCTTTTGGCTCTCTGCCTTCGACGATCGATAAATCCTAAATAATAAACAAATATGTTAAACAATATTTCCGACCAAGATAATAAAAAATATGGATAAACCACTATTATATTTATGCATATCACAAATTTATGCATATTTACGAATATCACAAAATTTAAAATGCGCTAAAAATTGAGCATAAAATTGTGGCTGAAAATTTGAAAATGTTTTTACGGTTGCTTTGTGCACCAGTTTGTCAAAAAGAAAATTTTGGTTGGCCAGCAGCACCGAAAATTTAAATAATATTTTTGGATTTTTTGTTTTTTGATTTTTTTGGATTTTTGTGATTTTATTAGTATTTTTGGATTTTGTATTTTATGAAATTAGTAAAAATATAAATGTGAAAAGATAAATTTTGGGCCAAAATTTGTGCGGCTAATTACTGCTGCTGCCCGTTGCCTCGGTAACCTCCTCGAGGTCTTCCTCGATAGTATCCCCTCTGGCCGGGTTGGCCTCGGGTCTGACCTCCATCCTGGCCCTAATTTTGGCCTTGCTGACTTCCGTTGCATCTACCAAGCGGCTGAAAGTTCGGACTGTAGAATTGGGCGTCCCGGTCTTGGCCTTGGTGTTGCCAGGTTCCTCGGCCTCTGTAGGGTCGCTGAGGGCGCCCTCTGAAGCCTCCTCTGGTTTGACCTCGGTCATACCCCGGTCCACCCCTGTATGGGGCGGGGTTTGAGAACATGTCGTCTCTCCCCTGTTGCCTTTGCGCTGGACCACTGCTAGTGGAGCTGCTGCGTTGTGGTTTTTGAGTCCGGAAAGTTGAATTAAGAGATTTTGATGATGTTGATTTTGACCTAGAAAGCAGACTTTTATAAGAAGTGCTAGCAGCTTCACTGTACGACCTCTGGCTGGTCGCAGTAGACGATTGTTGTGTCGTCGGTGGCTGTTTCCTAGCCAGAGGAAGTCTAGGCACTTTAAACTTACTTGGGCTCTTGGCAGCCATTCGCTAATCTTATTAATATTAATCAGCTTGCGGTCTGTCATCGCCTGGTGCCTTCCTTTTAACACCCATCAGGTTTAACCTCTGTGAGCCCATAAAGATGTACTGGTTAAAGGCTGCAATGTAGACCTCCTCTACGTGGTTTCCCTGGGCCTCGACGACTAGTTGTCTGTTCGCAAACGAACACACCTGGGCATACCACCTACCAATTGCCATTGGCGTGATCGGGGCGAAATCCAACTGTAAAAAGATCATTAAGGTCACTTACCTAATGGCTGTAAAGACGTCTGAAGCATCATAGTTCTGAAGCCATCTGGGAATAAGAACTAAAATAATCCACTCCCAAATTTCCTCAGGGATGCGTTCTCCATCAAACATGAATCCGCCCTGCATTTCAAACTGTTGGCAATAATTTTCATGAATCTCAGCCATGGCATCATTGACCATTCTATAAATAATAGGCTGTTCTTGGCGGTCAAAGGCGAAATAATTGGCGACCTCTGGATTTTCGAATGAGATCAGCCCAGTTAGGCGCCTTTGTTCTCGTTGCCACTCCCAATAATCAATCAGAGTTTCTGCCAATTGACCAGGAGTGACAAACTGCTGTGGCTCCCTTTCTGGTTTTTTAACCACCACATTCAGTTTGACCTTCTTGATCAACTTCTCCTCCGATTCAAGATTGGGCTTTACCAACATGCTTCCCGCAGGTTTACTACTTTTTGCAGTATAGCTGGTGGGAACGGACTTAGATTTGCCAGATGCCGTACTAACCTCTCCGCCAGTTTTCGATACCGTTCGTGTCTGAGTGTACGATGCAGTGGATGCTGTTGTCCTATCCGATTTTGTCTGGCCTTTGGAGGTCTCCATTCGAGTTTCACTCTTGGCAGTCTCCGTCCTCGTTTGACTTTGAGTAGTCTCCGTTCTCGACTTTCGACTTCTCGAATATTCTGGGGTCGTAGTTACCTCAGCTGTATCGTAAGTATCATTTTCGGAACCGGTGGCAGCTGCTCCTTGTTGCTGCTGACCTTGAGCTGCAAGTCTGCGTGCTTTGGCCTTACCTAGCCTTTTCCTGCGCCTTACCTTTTCTCTGGCCAAGTGTAGGATAAATTTTTCCGACATACCTTCAGCTAACATCTGCTGAACTTTCTCTGGGGAGTATACTCCAGGGATTCCTTCCTCAGTTATTTTTCCCCTTTTCATCAGCTCTGTCGCTGCAATGGCTGAATCTGAGCTGTCATCGGCTAAAGCCTGCACCTTCAGCTTTCTTTGAAGTACCCTCTGACACAGGAATTCCTGCTGCATCAGCCTTCTCTGTTCCTGTATTTTGGCCGGTAGGGCCTCATGCTTCGCTTGCTGATCATGATCCTTAGGATCCTTAGCTTTAATAGGTATCTCCTGGGATGCCTCTTGCATCTTTTCCAGTCTGACGTCGATTCCCGACATTTTAGTCACTGCTTCGTCTATTTGAGTTTGGATCTTTTCCTCCTCAACAGCCTGTTGCTAAGTTTTGACCTCCATCGAGTCTTTGTTCTCTGATGTCTGGCCCTCAGACTCCAGAATCTCACCACCTTCTTCTTCCTCTTCAACATCCTCCTCTGAACTAGACTCAGAGTCTGAATTTCCTATCTTGGGCAACAGTTGCTTTACTTTAGCTGGCAAAACAGCTGGTGCCAGAGGAACAGATTGCATAATGGTGACAACTTCTGGTTCAGGCTCTGCCGGCTGCTGTACCTGAGTTGCTGGAGTCGGCTGTGCCACCGCTGGTTGCGTTGGCGGCGGCACCACGACTACTACTGCAGCTGCCTGCGTAGCATCGGTGTCCAAAGCTGGTTGTTTTGCTTTGACCACCAGCGCTGGCTCTTGCGGCTGCGTTTTAACCTGTCCTGACCCTCCAGCTTGCGCTGTTTGGGAAGTAGAGGGACGATTTACCGGTACTTTAGATATCAACTCACAGGCTGGGGTATAAGTTAGCTTATACCCAAGCATTTCTGAAGCAATTTGTCTCTCCCGGAAGATTTTGCTAATGTATTCTGGTCTGAGCTCAAGGGGGTTTTGTGGTGCATAAGTTGTTGGATAATCAGTCGGCTGTGCGTCTTCCGTCATCGGATACCGCAGTCCCGGTGTCAAAGTCTCGAAACCTACATAGTAAAAAGTTACATAATAGTAAGGATTCACCTTGTAAGCTTCGTCCTTTAATAACGACTTGTTGTCGCCGATTTGCAATATTTCTTCGGCTTCTCTAAATCGTAGCGGGACAAATCTAAACCGATTTTGCCACGCATATACCCCTTTTTTGGATGGAAAACGGGGTTCCGACGACGATAACGTCGCTGCTAATTCTAAATAATAAGCCAGGCGGTCGCCTGACTTCCAGGACATGCCCTTTATCATCTCCTGGCCTTCTTTAGTATAACTATTCAAAAAGTTATAATTTAGCTGTGCGCTAGTTTCATAGTCACACTCGGCTGTTGAATGAGGCCATGCCAAGTGATAGGCCAACGGCATGAACTTACAGATGACCTCTAACTCCAGAAAGTTTTGCTCATCTAACATGCTCGAAATTTTGGCCAAATTTGGCGCATAAAAATTCGTTTTATAGGCCTGCCTATGACCTTATATACCCACTGGGTAATGGTTGTTGGATGAAAACACTTCCTGTGGAATATCATGGGGCTTCCCGGCTTGTTGCCAGTATAGCTTAGCATTTTCATAAAGCGTCAAAGAGATCTTACCATGTAAATCCCAATAGGATCCACCTAACTTGAGATTTTCCAGGATATCTTTGGCGATATTAACCCAGTCTGGTGTCTGTACATCCTGGATTTCATCAGGATCACTGTCTTCAGTGTACCCATTGTCTTTTAGTGGTTTGCTATCTCTTGGGAGTAGCAGATAAAAACCACTTGGCAACTGGACGCCTTGAGGACAAACGAGGTTCCACTCCGTAGGTGCGGTATAATAACCTGTGTTATTTCCCTGCATTTGTACTGCCCAACGTTTGTACATTTCACACTTCATCATATGGTACACCATATTAGGCTGTACCTGATCAGTTTCCAATACTGGGGAGCCTAGCCCCATTTCTCTGTTCACATTGCCTGGTATCATTAGATATTTTTGTTTTGATAAAAATGTAAGGCAACACTATTGATCTGTTTTGGATCAACCTTGTCATGATCGAAAATCTGCATTTGCATTAGCAGCTGATCAGCCATGCCATAGTAAATCGCGGCAAACATAACCAATAACGAATAATATGCGTCTAGAGCTGCGTACCTAAGCTCTTCCGACAATATACCTCTTTTAGCAAACCGATCACAATTCGCCTTTAGTGAAAAATCATATTGGTAGGGGCCCACATCTATTAAGTAAAATTCTATGAACAGTCCCTTTAACCGAAAGGTTTTGGGACAAGGTTAACCCCTACCATGGTTAAGGCGAAATGGTCTAAATCAAAGTAGCGACCTTTGGTCTTCCTAAGATATTCCCTAAAGGGAACAGTTTTGTCCCTATCCTTATTATCTCGCCGTGAACCACATACGTTGTAAATACTTACAAAGTCCTCCAGTACCGAATATCCGGCAAATAGCATGTCCGAATTGAGGAAGTCATGGAGACTTGTCTATTCCATGAGCATCAAGGTCATCATATCGATAACGTACGTTTGACCGTTGGTTAGCACGAAGCTTACGTAGCAGGCAAATTGTTTTCCCATCGGATTGTCGACCTCTCTCGTTTTGAACAAGGGGGCGACCTTATCCTGATGGACTTTTTCAACATCGAATCCACAAACTGGTTGTCCTCTGAAGATTGATACTTCTCGGATGAAGTGGAGTACTTGGCTGACTTTCCCAATGTCTACCATTCGAGGTTCCTTGGGATTAGCCAGCCAGTATCCAAAAGTGGCTTTGAACCACTGGTCCAGTTTGTGAATTCTCACGACCCTTTTGACGTTGTAATCTAAACATTAAAAGATACTATTAATTTCTGTGCTTATACCCCTTTTTTCAGCGTATTTTACAGGTTTATACTACACCAGCACCACAACACCAAGCGGGTTAAGTTTTGCAGAAAATAAATTTAGTGCAGGGTTGTTAGGTCGGCCACTGATATACAAACATTGAGCTGGTAGGCAACTAACACCTTACCAAATCTTACCCTTGCTGCCTCTATATGTTAGGGAGGGTAGACCTGATCCGATTGTCCATCACTTGATCAGACACCAATCTCTGACCAGCTGCTTGAGCGACCAACTACGCTCCATTTATGGCGCTGTATTTACAATTTTTATAGCACTCGAGATTGATAATTTTTAATGATTTAGATATCGAAAAAGTGATATAATTTGATTTGATTTGAAAATAAATAATTTTTTGATAAACTTTTGATGATAAAACTTTGAAGGGGCTGAACCCAAGGTTCTAGGTTTCCCTTGAAAGGTCTAACTCTCGCTGGTATCAGGTATATTTCCAAGATTGGAAATTCCTTGATTGGCTTTGAGTTTCCGATTCTCGGTACTCCCATTTTATGTTCCCTCTAAGTTCTAACCTCGTCTGCTCTTTGGGGTGCGGAGCTGATCTTCCAGTGACTTCTGGGCATTACCTGTGATTTCCAAGAATATTTGATAAAAATAAGTTCGAAACTTACCGTCAATGAAGAAAAACCAGTTATCTTGCCGGTGCTGGGGTCTCCCATATTCGATGTGGCACTCTGTGTGGGACCACTCGCGCGTCAGAGCTTGTTGGTGGTTCCGCTCGCCTTTTCCCATTTCCTTTCACTTCGAAATGTTTTCTTTTTCGAATAACAAATTTGTAAAAATTTAAAAATTTTTTAAACGCTGAAAAAGTTTAATCTAGCAGTTCTGCTAATTTCCTTTTTATGTGCGATTTGGGGAATGTTTCAGATAAGCGGGGCAGCTACTATTTGATTTTAGAAAAATGAAAAATTTGAAAATTAATTTTTTGGAAAAATGCCAAAATGTTTAGGGTTGTCACTTTGGTTTAAAATTCCGAAGAATTTTTCCCAAAGTCTGAGATATTTAGAAAAAATTTACAAAATAATTACGAATAATATTTAAAGGCAATAAATATTACAAAATAATACATATTTAGTTTAAAAATAAGTACCTACAGGCGTGAGATATGTACACAATTAAAAAAAATCAGGGCAAGATCGCGCATAGATTCGCCTTGGGCGAATTTCCAAATGATTTCATTTGGTTTGGCGCTCCAGTCGTAACTGTTTGTACCATATTGGAAAGTGACATGTTTTCGTCACGTGGCGCGTCCTGATTGGCTCGCGCTATTTGTGGCAAGACCCTAGTGGTCTTGTAACAAAAATGTTTCAACCTGCTGATTGAAACAATTTGGCGATTTAGCAGGTTGTCCCAATCTACAATGGTGACAACATTCTCTGCTTCTCGCTAAATGTCCGTAATTATGAACGGACCGGACCATGGTAGTCCTAATTTTTTCTGCTTATCTACTTTGAGCAGAACCCAGTCCTTTTCTTTGAACCCATTCTGTTTGGACTTTTTATCGAAGTATTTCTTCGATTTTTGGGCAGCACTCTGGATATTTTTAGTTATATCCTCGTAAAGGTTGACTAAATGATTGGTCAACACAAATTTGTATGCCTCTGCATTGCTGTCCGGCATTACAATATCATATGCTTTCGATGAGTTTAACCCGAAGGTTGCCTCGTGACCTCTGAACAATGAAAATGGGGATTGCCCTGTTGCTGCATGTGGTGTGGCATTATAAGCAAACACCACGGCTCTCAAGTATCTTAGCCAATTATCTTTTTCCTCAATGGCCACCTTTCTGAGCTGCTTAATGAGTGTCTGAGTAAACCTTTCTACCATACCATTTCCTTATGGATGGTAGGCTGTCATATAAATCTTTTGACACTCCAATAACTTGCAGATCTCTTTCATTAGATCTGAGGTAAAACAACCTCCTCTATCACTGAGTAATCTCTGTGGAGTCCCGTGTCTGAATACAACTGATTGTAGAAACCTGTCTACAACGGTGCTAGCTGACTGATCCGGGACCAGTTCAGCTTCAACCCACTTTACTTTGTAAAATAGTCTTGAAAAACTATGACATATGGTCTCTTCTCACTAAGTGGAGAAATACTCACGATATCCACTGATACTATATCAAAGGGACCTTGTGGAATAATTGGTATCAGTGGTGGAATTTCCGTGTTTCCCTGATTAGCCATTTGACATACTGGACAAAATTTTATCCAGTGCCTGACATCCTTCTCAATTCCAGGCCACCAGAACCGTTTTTTAATCATTGCAAGGGTCCTTTTGAACCCCTGATGAGTCATCATTACGGCACCGTGGTACTGGTGCAAAGTATTGTCCTTAAGGCAGGATGGGACAACCACCTGATCATCCGATCCCTGTCTGGCTTCGCGGTATAACACTTCATTCTGGATATAAAATCCACTGTGATACTTGGTTGTCCCATTTGGACCCAATCTATCACAGTATGGTCGTAATACCTCATCTTTTCTCTGCAAGAGGGCCATGAGATCATCTCTAATTAACCCTTTTGGTAATTCATCTTCTTTGGGGTCTGCCAAAGTAAACTCCTGTTCTTTCTCTGGGTATAACCAGGTTACTCTTTTTTCCTTACCTTTGTCCTGGTTTTCCCTACTTACCTTTTCGTTGACCTGAGTGCCATCAGCCTGGATCTGAGCCTGATTACTCTTCTCCGCTTCTTTCGCCATGCTCCTTGTAGTTACCGCATTTACCAAGTCTGCAGGCGAGTTTGATTCTGGATCACCTTCAGAATCTTCTGGATATATCTGGGTGAATCTCGGACTTATTTCAGTCCTCTGATTATTCTTACCTTTTGGCTCCGGATATAACGGAGTACCGTCTTCAGGATTCCGATCTGTCAGAATTCTGAATCTCTTTACCAAATTGAGATGCTTTTTCTCAATTAGCTGTGCCTCAAGATCTTTCAGATTTTCAGACTCTCATTTATCCTCTGAGAACATGTGTTCCCATTTTGGTGGTATCTTTTCGGCTTGATCCTCTGGTTTGTTCATCCTAGACAAAAAGTCTGCTGGCATTTTGTTTTCCACAGGCACATACTCTTGTTTATGGTTGAACTGAGAGATGAACGAGTACCATCTCTTCAACTTACCATTGGTCATGGCATTGACCTTCATTGACAACAACGGTTTGTTATCAGTTCTTATGATCACCTTATGACCTACTAGGTAGTGCTTGTATAACTTTAAACCATACACTATTGCCAAGCACTCCCTTTCTGTGGCTGACCACTCCTTCTCATCCGCTTTTAAAATTCTGCTATGATAAGCAATTACCCAGCGGTCCGACTTGGTCTCTTGGTAGAGAACTGCTCCTAGTGCCATTTCACTGGCTTCTGTCTGAAGGACAAAGTCAGCAGACCCGTCCAAAACCAGATACCTTAGAAAAGGCACTGACAATAGTGCTTCTTTTAGGCTCCTAAAAGCCTGATGGTGAAACTCCGTGATTTCCCAAACACTGTTCTTCCCAGTTAATTTATACAATGGTTCCCCATGTTTAGCTAACCCTGGTATGAACTTTTTACACCACTGCAACATTCTTAAAAACCTTTGCAGTTTACGTTTAGACTCTGGGAATGGGAAATCATTAATAGCTTCGACCTTTTTGGGATCTGGCGAAACTCCATCCGAATTTAAGATATGTCCTTAAAAATGGACTCTCTCCGGCAGGAATTCACACTTCTCCAGCTTCAAGGTCAAATGAGCCTTTCTTAGTGCTTGCAGGACTAGCTCTAAATTAACTAAATATTCCTCAAACGTATTTGCGAACACTATTATATCGTCTATATATACTAGACAGATTTTCCATACATATGGATGCAAAACTCTTTGCATCATGTGCTGGAACCCTGCTGGCGCATTTTTTAGGCCAAAGGGCATGCCTTTAAATTGATACAGCCCTTCTTGGCATATGAAAGCAGTTTTCTCCTTGCTTTCTTCATCCATTGGCACTTGCCAATACCTTGACTTGAGATCTAAGGTGGTATAAAACTTTGCTTTACCTAAACAGTCTAGATAGTCATCCATTCTAGGAATGGGATACTTATCATCCTTAGTAACATCATTTATACCCCTAAAGTCCACTACTGGTTGCTTGGTACCATCCTTTTTACCTACAAGGAATAACGGAGCTGCCCAAGGCAACTTTGATGGCTCAATTACACCCTTTTTGAGCAAATCTTGGACATGCTCACGAACATGTGGCCGTAAATTTATGGCAGTCCTGTGGTACCTTTTTGCCACAGGTGCTGCATCCCCTGTATTTATTTTACAGGTCAAATAGGGTGTAGTAGTTGGAGGATCATTGGGCAAACTGAACACGTCTCTATATTTTGTGAGACATCGTAAAGCTTGTTCCAATTGTTCTGATGGTATGTTGGATTTAGCCAGCATATTGTACAAAGCTTCCTTGAATTCTTTCTCATACGATTGAGTCGAATCAGGTCTAGCTTGAATTGCACAGGTTTGCTGCTTCTCCAAATCCTCATCTATCTTCCCCTTCAGCTGATCTAGGATATCGGTATCACACAACACTGAATTAGTATGGCCAATTATTTGATTTCTTTTCAAATGGCATCCTGATCCTGTGTTGTTGGATACCATAACTACAAAATCATCTTTTGTACCATCTACTATGGTACTATCTATGTGGAACCTTTCTTCATTTTCTTCAGACTCGATTATGATTCCATTAAGGCGATTTTTGCCTACCTTATCCCAAAGCTTTGCTTTCAGAAGTATATCAGTACGACTTGGTAAGTAGATGGGATTCACACTCACCACTGGCACGGAAACCTTTAGCAGGCAACTCTTTGGCTGATATTGGTCGGCAGAGCTCGTCGTGGATTCCGTGGCGCTCGTGGTCATGACCTCTCCACAATTCGTTTGGGGCTGGTCTAGCGTCACGTATATCCATTGCTGACGGTTGTTGAGCATCATCGTCCTATTCCTGAAATCTATTATGGCTCCTACCTGAGGATGAGCCAAAAAGTCTGTTCCTACTATTACCTTTTCACCTGCTTCAGGAATTACAATTGCTTTTATGGGAACTGTCCACACAATGTATCTATCCTAAATTGGATATACCCATGGGCTTGGACTGTCTTACCGTTGGCTAGAGTAACATTTAATATCCTCGGATATTCAGTGTAATCCGGGCCCAAAGTTTCTTTCAGAAACTTAGCCGACATAACAGTACACTGAGCTCCTGTGTCAATTAAAGCCAGTGTCTTACGGCCTCCTATAACAACCTCAATATAGAATGGGGCTGTTTGGGGGTACGTATCCAGCAAATGTTGTTCCTGAGGACTAGCTGGTGTGCCCCTCTTTACTACTTGTACCGATGGTACTACACATTGTGGCGCAATTGTGTTCATTTGGACAATGCTACCTAATACAACATTTGGGCAGTTCACTCTCTGATTTACTTCACCCAAAGGATTCATTTGTGATTGCCCTGCAACCATTACACTCAAATAATCCTTCTGGGGCGGCTGATTTGTGAATTGACCCTGTTGAAGAGTCTGAGTCGGACCCGTAGTAGCCTGAGGTGGCTGAGGTTGCTGTAATGCAGCTTGCTGTTGGAATTGCTGCATCTGTTGGAACTGCTTTTGCAGCTTCTTTTGCCTTTTGAATTCCAGAAACTCGTTATAGTTGGAATTCTGCAAGTAACTCTCATGGCTATCCTGATAACCTGAATAGCCTATATTATACGCACCTCTGCCTCTACTATTAAAATTGGCATTCGGGTAACCTCCTCTACCTCTATAGTTACCTCTAGCAAAATTGTTGAAGCCTCCCCTGTTGAAGCTAGGGAAGCTGGCTCTGCCTCTGCTCCTGCGCTCCGACAATACTCTCAATGTCCTGCAGTCTGCAGTATTATGTGTTATGTTCTTATGGAACTCACACCATGGCTTTGTCGGATCTCGGGAAACTTGACCTCCCTGGCTGGTGCCAGGTATGGCCACATCAAACTGATTTTCTATTTGCCTGTTATCAACCTTTTGCTGGAGCTGGTCGAACCTTTCGACCAGTTGTACCATCTCTTTAGAGATTTTCAACAGAAGAGATTCTTTCTTACCTTTTTCGGTCTGAGCCCTAGGGGCTTCCTGAACTGGAATCTCTTCTATTTCAGGAGAATCACTCCTTGACCTCTGGGTTTGGGCCTGTACCTGATTACCTACAGTTTGATATGGTTGCCGAAACCTTTGTCTCTGGCCTTGTTGGTATCCCTCTGACTGATTTCTAGCAACTACAGCAATTTCAGGATCATGTACACTAGGCATACCTACTTCATTAATAACAATAGGATCCTGCTGTGTACCCTTGGGTCCACATCTCTGAAAGGCATTTCTGTACCAAGTTCAATGTCATGAACTTCAACTGCTAAATCATACCAAGTTCTAAAGGTATGTTTCAAATTTTTCAGTTCAGACTGAAACGTGGGGTCACTCTTATATATAAAGGTGTCAATAATCAGTCTCTGTTTTGACTGATAGTCTAAATCACCCTTTACTAGTTCCACTAGTATACTGACCCTTTTTAGAAACTCTACAGCCTGTTCATTGGGTCTTTGTTGGATCTCAAACAACTCCCCGGTTAACATTTCCAGGTTACACTCAGGTGCAAAGACATTTATGATGGCTCTCCTGGCCTCCCTATAGGTCATGTTGTCTCCTGCAACAGCCTTCCGTCTACCCTTAGAAAGCCTCAGCAGTGCTTCATACTTAGCTGATTCGGGCGTATCCCTACCCAATTCCTCTTCAAGTGCTGTTAAGAAGCTAAGCACCTGCTGATTTACCATACCCTCATCCAAAAGTTTGGGTAACACACCTTTAACGATATTCCTAATTACAATCTCCTGTGCCAAATTATTTGTTGGCATTTCCCTCTGATCATAAGCTGCTGTTAACACTGGATCAATATCAGAGTTGAGAGATTGCAGCATAACTCTATTCGGATCTCGTTGAGGTGGTACACCTCCTTGATATGATGGCATATTGTCTTTGTCAAACCTATAATCCAAATATGGGAAAGATGCCAGTTGATCTGGTCTAAGGGTATTTGGATCAACTATATTTCCTCTACCATGTTAAAGTTGGATGCTGTGAAGCTATCTGATTTGGATTCCTGAAGTCTGTCGATTGCTCAGCTCCCTCGAATCCAAAATCTCTCGCTGGACTTCTCCAACCTTTGGGCTCAAAGTTAAGCCTTTGCCCTTCATCAACTTCAGGCCTATTGCTAGGCCCTGCGCCTGCATTCATTTCAGCAGCGAGACGGTTGTCTCTTTCTGCACCCCTATTACATGGTCTAACCTGTCTATCCGGCTCCTGTCGGCGACTGTCGGCTTCCCTTTTATTGTCCTCTGTGGCGGCATTCACGATGATGTCAAATAAAGCTTCGACGGTCCCTTTCAATTCGCGTAGCTGCATCACCAACTCCTGTGTGGACATTTCGAGAGCTCTTTCCTGCGGCCGGAATCGCTCTTGCTCCTGGGGGATCCTCTCTAATCGTCGATCGATTTCGGGGTCCCTTTCTTCCAAATTCATTCGAAATTCGGGCGTAATTACATCCCTCTTTGGTCCTGCTAATTCGACCTTTGGCGGTGACCTTTTTAAATTTCGCGGCGGCGGTCCATCGGCGTCTGGGTTCGGATTTGCCGGGCCTGCCTCTTGCGGATCGATGGCAATTGCTGGTGGGCGGTCAATCGGTACGCCTGGGTCCTGCGGCGTAAAATGCATTGCATTTTGTTGCAATAGTTGAACCCTCCGGGGAGTTTGATCCGGGATCACTGGGTCCGGAGCAGCATGCCGTTGCTGATCTCGGTTTCCCAAATTTACTAGATTCCCAGCACTGGCCACTCTGGGTGGTGATCTATTTAAAGTATTACCTCTCGGTATCCTTTTGTTAGGCATTTTAAATCCTGCTAACTTTCTGTAGAAACCTGGAGGATTTTCTTTTCTCCTAGTCTGACTACGAAGTTCCGTGGTGAGGAGTTAAAAGCCACCACTTGTTGTGCAGGTCTTTTCTTAAGAGGCGTAAGAAAAGATTGAGGCTTCTGGTCTGAACTGACCTGTTAGAACTAATCTCTTGGCTAAGCCTCGATGATAGTGCAACAATCCGGTTCCCCAGACCTACAACAACAAAGATACTTCAAACTTAAATGTGGGGCCTCACTAAAGAGCTCCGCAGTCTCCTAGCTGAGACAAGGAATCCCCTCAGGGATAAACTTACTTGAGTATAACCCTTAGTGGGTTTCCCAAGGCTTGCTGACTGCAAGCTGGCGCCTGGGCTTTTGGCTCTCTGCCTTCGACGATCGATAAATCCTAAATAATAAACGAATATGTTAAACAATATTTTCGACAAAAATAATAAAAAATGTGGATAAAGCACTATTATATTTATGCAAATAAATAACAATACAGCTGGGAATTGTTTACTGGATGCCAGCAAAAATATAACAAGAATATTATAAAAATCGTAATAAAGTGAAAGAATGATTTCACTATATCTTTTTGGTCTTTCTTTGGGGCTCCACTTCTATGCAAATGTCTGCGCCGCTGGTCACCCATTTCTTCGATTTGCATGGCGATTTCCCCACGCAATTTGCCATCAACAGGGTGCCCAACATATTTTAATGTAAATTATATTTTTTATTATAATTTACATTAAAATATTTTAATGTAAATTAAAACAAGTTTGCTGGGTAAAGGGTTTAATAGACGCCAGCTTATGTTTACCAAAAATATAATTAAAATATACAACAATGATCAATCATTATCATTTTTGGTCTTTCTGTGGCACTCCACTTCTATACAAATGTCTTGGCCACTGGTCGTCCAATTCATTGTCGATTTCCTGTTGCAGCTTGCCATCAATAGGGTGTCCAACACATTTACTTTCTGTCACCCTGTGGATATGATGTTTGAATGCTTTTCTCTTCTTTATGTACACATGCACAATAGACTTCATTATGAATTAAACAAACCAAATAAGAATCCCATAACTAAAAGGGAGCACAACATCGAAGGCTTAACTACTGTTCTATCAGATAATCAACATTGTATCAATGTTATTCAGGATTATTAAATTCACTTCATGGCATTTTACAAAATTTTCTTTGTCAAAATTCTTTTACAAGTTTTTCAAGGTGACCAGATCATGTTGGATCAATGGACAAACTAAAAAGACATGCTAAACACTTGCAGCAATCAAATGCTTTATTTTTGGCTGACTACTGTTTTTGTAAAACCTTTAATAATAATAGAAATATGTTTTGTAACTGTTTTCAACAGATTACAGTGAGTCCAGGTAGGATTTGAAATAAAAATAATTCATGAATAGTAAATGGATAATGTAGGATCAGACGGATTGGATCATACTAAAAAGACATGCTAAATTTTTGTTCCAACCCATAGAGATAATGTTTCAATGAATTGCAGCAGATACATATACCAAACATGAATTACATTGTCAAAGAGTAGGACATTATATCAGTTATTCTGTAGTTGAACCACACCAATGCAAATACTCGATATGAGGAACAATCTTGGCTGGACTATTGTTTTTAAATTTTTTTCAATCAAAGTATGAAATACTCATGATGACGAATAAATTCGAGAAATTTTGATACAGGTGACAAATTGGAAAAAATACTTGATCCAGGTTAAAATTAGATCTTGTTCAAAATCTGAATCAATGAAGTGAAAAAAGTCATAACTACAAAAAAATTCGAAAAATGTTGATCTGGGTGAAAAATTGAAAAAAATCTGACCCAGATCAAAAATATTGATCTGGATCAAAATCTGGATATGTGGCATGAATATACTTGTTGGGCACCCTGTTGCTGGTAAGCTGCGATGGGAAATTGACATGCAAATCCACAAATTGGACAGTCAGTGGCGCAGACATTTGCATAGAAGTGGAGGGCCACAGAAAGACTAAAATGATAGTGATTAATCATTGTCAGATTTATTATGTTTTTTGATCAAGTTTATGCTGGCGTCCAGTAAAACCTTTACTCAGCAATCTAATATTAATTTACATAAAAATATTAGTGGTGTACCCACTTTCTTTTTAATATTTCATCTTATTTATTTTAATATTCGATTTATTTAGATATGACATTTGTGACTGGAGCGAAGGGTCAGAGGCCCAGGTGGCTTGCTGGCAGCAAGCACATGAGAACCATTTAGGGATCCTGCAAGTCAGTCTATCCTGCAGGGGATACCTTTCTCTCATAGGAGATTTCGAGGGCTCTGTTGTGAGGCCCCTGGATTAAAGGTTACCACCCAGGGTTGAATGGGCAGGACTGAAACAGGACGTTGTTACACCCGAAATTCGACCAAATTTGAATGAAGTGGACCCCAAAACTGAATGGCAACAGTTAGAAAGAATCCAACAAGATCAGGAGTGACTCCAGCAGCCAGAAAGAGCTCCCGAGATGTCCAATCCAGAATTGGAAATGCAATTAGCCAAATTGAAAGGAACCATAGAAGCCTTATTTGACATCATCGGGAATGCGGCCACAGAGGACAATAAGAGGGAAGCCGAAAGTCGCAGAAGGAAAAAAAGGAAAAAAAATTGAAGGAAAAAAATCGATTTTTTCATGAAAATTTCCCAAAAACTGGTTCAAAAAGTAGTAATTTTTGTCTAAAAAATGATAAAATATGCACTTATGGCGCGAAGCACCGAGAAAATTGATGTTTTTGACCATTTTTTGTTCAAAAATTGACATTTTTCATGAAAAAATGACATTTTTCAGTATTTTTCCAACTAAAACTATGGGGGTCCCCAGGGCTACCATATGGCTAGCCATAGGATTGGAAAATCCTGGGGGGTCGCCCAATGGCTAGCCTTATGGTGGACGATTTCTGGGGGGGGTTCCAATAGCACTTCCCACCCCCCCCCCCAATTACATGTATGATGTGAATTGTCCGAATGGATATCATTTGTGGCAGGCTTCCTGATTTTGATGTCCTAATCACAAGTAGCTGTTTCTACTTGAGTTTTGGGATCTTCATCTTCAAATTCAATATCCCTAACTTTGGGCTTGATGTTCTTCAAGTCGTCTTTGCATGGAGGTTTCCCTCCTAATTTCGACTTGCTTATCTTTCGCTTGTCTACCCAATCCAAAGTAGTGATGTTTCTGTTTGCCTTTATTTGAACAGGTAAATTGCAGGATAAATGAGCAGCTATCAAGTGGGCCCATGCTTTGTTGCTGCAACTGCAACTTTACCATTTTCCATTACATTGAAGCACTGGAAAAAATGAAAACTAAATCATATATATATGCAACCATATATATAACTAAATTATGAATTTTTACCCTTGATAGGGCGTCATGCACCACCTTTCCATTTTTGACTAAAAACTGGTTCATTCTGAAATTTGAATCAGCATTTCCAGCAGGATTTTGGCTCTACCTGCTTGGTTAGCTGTAGGCAAATTTGGCCAAATCAACAGTATTGTAAAATTTTTTCCAGTTGGATTGTTTCTCTTTGCTGCATTTTGTTTGCTGGCATTAGTGGAATGTGGAGATTGAGATTGAAATCCCCTAGTCAATATTTGGCTTGGTCGTATTCAATGTTGTAATATCAGAAAAGGCTATAGAAAGCCAGAAAGGCTACATCAATGGGCATTTCTCTCCACAAAGTCCAGCTCTTGAGGACTCTGTTGAAACTTTCACTGGCGTTGGTCATTACGAATACAATGTTAAAAAATTACATAATTGTATGAAAATATAGTTATGAAAGTGAGTTTGAGTGCACTTAATCTGGACCTGTGTAAACATTATACCTGTGAAGCTGGAATATAACCCCAGCAGTTCCAACACCCATTTTCCACTTGTTCCAATAGCTGGCGCAATTAATGAGAAGAAATAGTTTTTGAACTTTTGGGGCTTCATTATATGAATGGGTAGCTGTCCAAAAATTTGCTGAATAAAACCACAATGGTTTTCCTTAAATTTTTTTGTGTATTAGGACACCAAGTATAAAAACTGCGTCACTGACAAGGCTCTTTTAACAATAAATTGCCGCTGATGCATAAAAATCGCCCGATTGGAAAGTAGTGTCATAAAGAACAACAAACAGCTTGGCTGGATATTTGGTTATTAATTCATTAATTATTTCGGATGTTTCTGGCAGCAAACACATTACTAGAAAGTCTTGAGCCATGTGTTCGATGCTCATTATTAACTGTCATTTGTTTTTGCGAATGAAGGTGTTTGAATTGTAAATGGCCTCCTTTGTTGGCCTGAATTTGTTTTGTGCAGCATATTTGAAGTTGGCCATCTAAAAAATTAATTCTCATTTTTACTCTATTAAAATTTATGATACTTAGTTTTATAAAATATTGTAATAATTTAGTTACCAATTTAAATATATTCACCTGTTTTCTATCTCTGCAGTTTAAATTAGCCTCCAGGCCTGGTGGAGCAGGATTGTTGGTTTTAAGTTTATTGTACAATTGAGTAGGTGTAAGGTTCGGATCTCATTCCAGTTGCATTTCAACCAACTTCCTGATTACTGGCGCATTTGGAATAAAAACCTTTTCAGTCTTGGCATTGAGGTGCTTCCATTTAACACCATCTTTTTCATTGCCAACATAGTAGACTACCCTTACAAATAGATGATTATCCAAAGTTGGATTTATTTGCCTATATTCCATTCGTTTAAAGTTTTTCTTTGATTTCGTATTATGCTTGCTTGCGACAGCGTAGTGTGTCGTGGAATACTTTGGATTAGACCTGGGGATTTTCGGGACTCCATCATTTATCCAGTCCTAACAATCGCAAAGAAACGATTCTATGAGGAAGTACAATTACTAAGCCATCAGGTCAAAATAAGATCACAAGTTTATTACTGTCTGCTTTGCAGGAGTATGGAAACAGGTAAACGTCTCATCCCTTTGGAAATGGTGATGGTTTGTTAATTAATGGCTCTGGGTTAGCTGAAGCTGAAATATAGAGTTGAAAAATAGACGAACAATAAGGATAAACAATAAATAATTTTTAAAAACTAATACAAACTGATGGGAATATTTAGGATACAAGTTAAGAAAAAAATCATGATTTGGAGTTTGCATATAAATTCCTTGTCTACCTATTAACTTGTCTAAATCCCTTGGTTCTAATCTTGTTTGTTTGTTTGTCAGTACTGGAATGGAACATCTGGAAGTTCGCATTTCATCAGTTTCTGATGATGTTGTAATTTTGCCTATCTTAGGCAGATCATCCTTTGGATTTTCAATTTACAATGGTAGACCTGGAGTTGGCTAGAAGTCATCATCAGAGTTGTATTGGTTTTGGTCTAAATCCATTAAATGAGTAGCTGTAGATAAAGCGACTTCGAGGAAGGTCAATTATTGTTGATGATTGAGTAGCTGATGGTAGAATGACAAAATTTGAAATGCTGAATTTTGTAAGTTGGCAGCTAGACTAGATCCATTGTGAAATATTGTTGATGAGTGAGTAGCTAAGGTTAAAGTGATCAAGTGTGGAATTTTTATTTTTGTATGTTGGTGGGTGAGTTGAGTAGCTGTTGATCCTCTCATGTGATTGCCAAGCAAAACAGTTTTATTCATTTGCTAATGGCAATCCTAGGGAAAAAAGAAAAAACAATCCATACATTGACAAAGTTAAGCAATAAAGGCTTAAACAATAACTACTATGTGTTATCAATCTTACTTTTAGGTGTCATTTGTTGTTTGTATCAAAGGCGAGGCCTAAAGCTATGGGGAGAAAATTAAATCTGTGAAAATAACATTTGGGGCATTGAACAGTTTTACAGTAAACATCACCCGGCAATTTGGATTGTAATCGGTGTACAAACCTGCCATTGAGATTGCATAGCAGTCACAATCCTGTTTCTTTATAATCTTGCCTGTAGATGTGTCACCCATAGATGTTGCTTCGTTATGAGAATTATTGAACAATATTTAAGGAACTATAAAATTCTTTATCAGTTTTTTAATATTGCCTTAGCTCAAGCTGGTAAAATTATATTGCTATATTCGAATACACAACCTAACATTCAACCGTAAGATTCATAACATTGCTCTTTGCTCATCACGTTACCATGTTATGCTTCCTGTCCATTGTCAGAATGCAAAGAGTGATCAGTAAACATTACAGTAGGAATGTTTACTTTTACGCTCAAACATGGACTTTGCCCTTATGATGTCCCATTGTAGAAAAGTATATCATTCTTTCTTAAAGGAAGAAGTACTCAACATACCTTTTTTCACTCATAATGCCTCAGATCCACGTATTAATAAGTATTAGAACACGAAGAAGAAGAGTTGTCAATGCCCAACGTCATCCACATCCTTTGCAAAGATGCGCCAGACAGCTACTCAACAGCAATGAAGATCATGTCATTGATGGGCCCAATCTGAATGGTCATATTAACGGGCGCCTGCATACACTGTCGCGATAAGAACAGCTACTCAATGCAGAAGTGCTAAATGATGATCATTTACTACTGATTCTAATTAGAGAACCCTGTAGAGGTAACCAGATTCTAATTTTTAATTTTATTTTTGTTTCAAATAAGACACAATTTGGGTAAAATTATTCTACAAAATTAGTAGTAGGTTACATAAATTATAAATTAAACATATTGTTTTGCATTTTTAATTTGTTATGTTGATAGATAATGGGGTTAGGTAATGCAGTATTTGTTGATAGTCAACCATAAACCTTATTAAATTATTTTTCTTGTTCATTGAGTGTGCAGCTTAATGAGGACAACAAAGTTGGCAGGGCAACAATCGACAAACAGGGGTTAGACGTCGGAACATGCAATGTAGTGGAAATCATCAATGCTTCGAAGAAAATGTGGACGATTGAATGATCAATGGCTTGTGAGCTGATATATACAACAAACGTAGTCATGTTAATGCGGATCCATTCAATGATGAAATTATTAATGGAATCAGTGAAGACTTTGCAGAAATAGATAATCCGCCACCTATATTTGAAAACATGGCTGTTGGCATGGACATTGATGTTGGCGAAATTTGACTTGCATGCTGAGTTTGCTGGGGAATTGGGGTAAGTTTTTATAACAGATTACATTGGTGGAATTCTAACAGTTGGGTTCCTTGTCTGGGTAGGTCCACCTTCAATGCCAGTTTTAATTTCTTAGTCATGTAAAGTATAATGTATGTTGTGTTGTTAATGTATTTAGTTTTTTTTCAAACCGTCTAGTCCTTTTTTATAAAATGCTTCCATATGTAAAAGTGACACTAAATCAGTACTGTCATCAAAATTGTTTACATAAAGCTCTAATCAAATTTTTTTGCTCAACAAATTGATAATGATGAGGTCAGTATGCTCACAAATTTCAAGCCCTATACGAATATAGCCAAAAATATACAAGAAAATTGTGAAAATTTGAAATATTACTTGCCATTCACTTTCATTATGTAGAAGCATTTGAAGGAAAACAGAAACAGTCTACAATTTCAAATTGACAATACCTTTACATCTATTTTGAATATTTATATTACCAACTGTTTGAAAAAAACTACACTTTGTATATAAGTACATTACACATTACAATATTCAAATTTTTGCACGTTCATTTCATTTTAAGTTATGTGAATATTTGTTATAATTCATTTTGTTTTTATTATAATTTATTTAAAGTTCATGTCAACTTTATTTTAATATTTTTTCCAATTTGTTTAACCTTACTTTTACTTCATTTCATTTTTTTCAGGTTATATTATGCACATTTGTAAAAACCCTAAAAAATAAAAAAAATTGTAAAACCAAAAAAAATAAAAAATATATAAAAATTTAAAAAAAATATAAAAATTTTAAAAAATCTTTATTTCCCAATTCTGTCTCTGTCCATCTGTGTTTTCTAGTGATCGTTGTGTATATGTTTTCTGCATATTAATTTTACCTTTTGCACAGTTTTCTTAAGTTTGTTAAGTTTTGCTAATGGCCATGCTTATCCTCAGGGTCCATTTCCTCATGGCAGGGCACTAATGCAATTATATTTGCACTAGTGGCAAATGGAGGATTTTACATGCCGCATTACAGTTGTTTTTGATTTACTGTAACATGAACTAGTATCATGGAAAAACAATTTTCATTACCACAAATACTGAAAGTTCATAAGATCACATCAAAACATATGGAACTAATATAGACATGTTGAATGACACTACATCTGAAGTGATGCCAACAAATGTGCCCATAGGTTTAGGTATGCATTTTTCAATTTTGACAAACAAGTTGTATCTAAGCCCTGAATGTTATTAATCAGAATGGGAAGTTTACTGTATATCGATTTTCTCACTTTGCTACCCAAATTTTCGTGAATTTATAAAACCCAACCACTGCCCATCCTTCTCCAAAACGAGAAGCCAAGCCATTGCCTAATAAGTCGTAGCAACTGTGTACAACATAGGTAAACCTAAATTGAATGGTACCAATTTTGATTTACATTAATTGTCAATTTTTACTAGGTTTTGGTGTAACAACGTGTATCATACAACTACTCACATCTTATACTGAAAAGCCTCACGCTTTATTGCTTTTGTTGCTTATTGAAGAAATGCTCACTTTTCATTTTACTGGCCTAATATGTCGCACATTGACAAGACTGCACCTTTTGAAGTAACTTCCTCCAGACAGTACATGTTTGTTATAAATTTAAAATAATTAATTAATTATAGCCTCCGATCAACATCAAAGTGGATGATGACATTGATGAATTAGACGCTGTAGAAGTTCACAATGATGAAAGCCAACTGCGACAAAAATCCATCAGAAAAATTGTGCCCAATACTTCATCATACAATAATAACATCCTGAAATGCAGTTTCAATTATGAAACTGGATTTGGTGGATTTGTTGACTGAACAGTCAAATCATACAAAATTGAAATTCCATGCAAGAAAGCTGTGTAAGTCATTGTTACTTTGTGTTATGAAGAGAAATCAAGCATAGTTTTTTCCCAAATTTTTTTCCAGGTGTCACCTTTAAGCTAAAATTATAAACATGACCATTATAAAACTTGATTATGAATGATTTAAATAATTATAACTTTGTTTTAAAGTATCATTGGCAGAATCAATACTATGATATGTTTTTACATTGGATAAAACAACAAGCTGATGATACTGATAAAATGTTGTTGGCCTTCAGCAAACACTTCATGTCAATTGGCTACTTGCTAGATCCGCTGACATACACCACTGGCAAATTGAACTTCACCGGACAGCTACCCAACTGTGAGAATCATGCGTTTTTAATTTGTTACTTTTCTGTACTTATTCCATATAATATGGAATATACATGTTTAGTCATTCAACTGAATCAGAAGATTCAATTGATGATCTTGGAGCTAGGAGGTGATGGCAAGTGGTACAAAATGGATGGGTATTGCAATGCTACACTACTCAATTTACCCCAAAGTAAATACATATTCAAAACTAAATTTTATTATAACTGTTATGAGCAACTTTTTTTTAGGCAAAACTCCATTGAAATCCTAACCTTCAGAATAAACAAGTTGCAAAAGTGGATGGCAACAAACAGGTGCCATTTGACCCTGATGCTGAAGATCAAGATGATACAGACAACAAATTGGAATGGGATCAAGAAGCAGCCAATGCTTTGGGAAAATTTGTCGAATTGAGTCACAAACTGGGTCACAAAAAGTGCAACATCATTTGGAAAGGAGATGAGACTGCAATGCAAAGGTATATGTGTATGGTTTTAAGACTAGTAACATCAAATGAGTTATGATTGTTTGATCTTACTAGTGTTGAACACTGTCCTTTATATGTCACTTCAGAACACTGAACTGCCTCAACACCATAAAGTACTTGAGCATGGTGGACTCCAATATCACAACATGGCATTTAAAATTGAAAAAAAAGAGATGGGCAATTTGTATATTCACAAACCCTCCGGAATGCCACTCGGACCTCTCAATGAAATGGCACCGCAGATTAGCAAACTAATTCGCAATCTACTGATTCATGGGAAATTTCGGGATCCAACAGCTACTTGACAATATTACGATTTTGCAGTAAATCAGAAAGAGGTGTTTGACTCTTGCAAACTAAACACATCTCAAAAACGGGGTTTGCCTTTCAGAAACTAATTATCTCTCGATAATACAGGTATAAATATATTTACATTTATAGTTGTTTTTTTAATTTTTTTACTACTCTAGTATACATACTAAACTTGTTTGTACAGGGCCCATCTGGAAAGGGAAAAACATCGACAGCTACTTGTATTATTAGACAAGCGTTTGCTATCCAAGAAGGTCACAAAATATTGATATCAAACACTGCCATAGACAATATAATACAAGCACTCTTGAAGAGTGTTGAAAACACAGGCAATGAAAGAGAACGCATTCAAAACCAAATTATGTGCCTTACCAGCGGAGTAAAGTATTGTCAGCCAGATGCTGATATTCAGCCATACACAATGTGAGTCGTAGCAATGAAGATGGAAAATTAGGCATTTTGGTAACAAATAGAAACATTTTATTACATTTCATGCATTGTTTTAATGTTTCTTATTTTTGTATATTTTATCTAAACCACCATTTTTTACCATCAGCAAACTGAGCTGGCAGCAATTCATCGAAATGAAATATGGTGCTCAACAAAAAAACACTGCTGACAAAAGAAGAGAACAAAAAGGCAGATGCTTGTCTATTCAAATATGAAAAACAGCTACTCAACCGCAAATATCATATAGCTTTTACGACATGCAATGGAGCAGCGGATGCCCACTTTTTTTACGACATGCAATGGAGCAGCTGATGCCCACTTTCAATGGAGCAGCTGATGCCCACTTCAAACTGGTCTTGATTGATGAAGCGGCCCAGGATACGGAGCCAACCACCTTAATTCCCATTACTAGAAATCACATAAGTGGAAGAGTAAGGAACTTTTAAATTGTTTGACATCAGTTTTAACCAACATTCCCTCCTTTCAGGTCACCCTATTAGGCGATCCATGCCAACTAGGACTGTGCGTCACTTCCGGAGAAGCAGAACGAATGGGATTCGGACATACCCTGTTCAAGCGATTGTACAACATGCATATTCCCTAAATGTTATTGAACCAACAATGCCGAATGCACCTGGATATATGGAGCATAGTCAGTAGCTTGACGTACAACAATCGGGTACAAAATTGTGCAGAAAAAGGTAGTTGAGTACCTTAGATTAAACATACTGTTTTACATGATGTTAGTACAAATAACATTTCACGGTTTCCCATTTGGATTACGGAAGATCGCATTCTCTTGCTTCCAAAAAAATTTCCCACAATGATGACTGGCTGCCCTATCACTTGGATTCATGTAGCAACAGAAGAATCAGCTGACCAAAATTCAAGATCAATGCAAAATATTGGCAAAGGGATTGCTTGTATCAACCTGGCTGCTTCGTTAATCAGACAACACAAAATGTGCAGCAAACACATGGTCATTATAACATCATATAATGCACAAGTGAAACAATTAAGAGCTAAAATCGATGAAGCTTGCGAAGCCATCTTACATGGCAAATATTTGTCCAACCGCAGCTACTCAAGTAGCAAATTATTTGTTGCAGAAATACGTAAAATTCGAATAGGCACTGTAGATGGCTTTCAGGTGGTAAACTTGGTTTTGTACTTTAATCACAATCAAATACTTATATTATGAAACGATTTTTACAGGGACAAGAATCAGACATAGTCATCTACGACATTGTGTGATTAAATCCAATTTTTGGAAAATTTTAAACATTTAAACATGGCAATTAGCCGAGGTCATTGCTTGCTTAAGATCATTGGCAATGCTACAATGTTTCCATTGTTGGAAACAGGAATGTGTTTCATCGTAAACAAAGAACTAATCAATACCGAGGGCTAAAAACATTGGCGTAATTTATTAATATGGTAAGACATGATTGATTCAATATGATTCCTACCTGAATTTCATTTTAGTTAATTTGGGTGCACAGTGTAATTTTTTTTACCTCCACTAAATTTTAATGTTTAGGTGTATTAACCATCGTTGCATACTGGATGCTGCTGGCAATGGAATATCGCTTCCATTTGAAGCAACTTGGCCTTGCATCTGTGACCAACACAAAATGGTCCTGGTTAAAAGTGAGATAGGATGAATTATTTTAATCATTTACAACTTTTACAGTTGCATTTATTCGTCTGGTTTTAGAAATGATGTCGATGCAATATGCATTGACTGTTGGCATACGTGAACATTTAGTCAATGAATTTCATCACATCGTATTGCCGATTTTGGTCAAAAATCAATGCCAATGTACATGGCTCCTGTTTCCACCAATGTTGTGGGTTGGGCTGAAATTGTTGTGTCGGATGTACAACAGAGACTCCATGACCACATTGTCAGCATAATTTCAAACAGGCTACAAAATTACAATAAAATGTGAGTCTATAAGTGGTATTAAATGAATCATGTTGTTATTACCTTACCTTCTGTATTTCCCATGACAGTTAATTTTTTTCCATTACAGTTGATACATTTTCCATGACAGTTAATTTTTTTAACAGGAATGAGCAATTATTTTGTACACCTTTCAGATGCCAATCAGAGCATGGCTTGTTGAACTTGGAAGTCAACGATTTTCCGAAACGATTTTCAGCTACCTGATTTCATGGACAACTGGCATTATCGGGATCTGAATTTTGAGGTAGAAAATTGGGTGATCCATTGATGGATTGGATTATATTTTGACCCAAAAGTTATTTAATTTTAAGTTTAAACATTTAATACAATCACGTAACAAACATTCATCCATTCAATACATTCATTTGTATGAAACTTATTCATTATTTTAGTTTTTTCGTGACACATCATTGTGTGGCATATACATCTACACCACAATATTTTTCGATTGATGGTGGGGCAATTGACCAAACATCCATGCTATATTTATGAGGAGTATAAGAAAAACAACATTCGATTGATAACCAAAGAAGGAACCATTGCAACTGTGCACGAATTTATGTGCAGTTATTTGAGGACGACGTGAGGCTATAGGCCAAAAGAACAATAGAGCCTCCAAAATGCCTACAATTATTTCGTTCAATGCTTGCAAGACCTATTGACCAAATGGGCGTTGTGGTCCAGAAATCAAGATGCGAGGAAGGGGCTGATGAATTGGCGAATAAAGCCCATCAAAGGGGTATCTATGTGCAGATGGACGTTTTTTATTAGTTTTTGTACTTTTTCATTATTATTTTTTGTTATCGTTACTAGTTTACCAGTGTTCCCAGTGCCGTTTTTGATTGTATCTGTATTTTGTACATACTACTCCACAGCAAGCAAATAAAGCCCATCAAAGGGGTATCTATGTGCCGATGGACGTTTTTTATTAGTTTTGGTACTTTTTTGCTATTATTTTTTGTTATTGTTACTAGTTTACCAGTGTTCAGGGTGCCATTTTCAATTGTATCTGTATTTTGTACATACTAGTCCACAGCAATTTTTCTTTCAAGTAAAATAAGTTTCACATTCATTTTGACTGATGGGGTAGCTCTACGATGAAAATTACTGTGAAAAAATTAGTTTTTAATATTTTTTTTCTTAAAACTAGTATCCTACCACTACATATATAAATTCGAGGACAAGAATAACATACACATCGAAATACAAGATGTACATTCGGATATGATTATGATATGACCTGATTAAATGGTTAACAATTAAAACCCAAACACATGGTAAAATATATCTTTCAAATGCATTCTAACTAGATAACTATTATTCTATCTTCAAACCTCAAAGCTGGAAGCAGCTCTTGGCCACAAACACAAATGGCTGGTCCAAACTACCTTTTTTTACTTTCATTATTTAAAATTTTTTTTCACAGATAAAATAATTTAAAATTGATTTAGGGATCAGATCATGTCTGATCGGAGGGATCACAATACAAACTAAAAACACATGCCAAATAGTTGTTCTAACATGCAGAAATAATGTTCCATTCAAAGCAGCAAATACATATACAAAATACTAATATTGTTGTCAAATAGTAGGACAACCTTTGATTCTATTATTCTGGAGTTAAACCACACCAATTATAAAATCAAAAATTCTAAATTTGTTATTCTGCAGTTAAACCACACCTATTATCAAAGTGAAAATCTTAGAGTTCGGCTGGACTACTGTTTTTGAATTCCTTTAAACTTTTTTTATATAAATAACTATCTACATTTAATGATATAGTTATCCATTGTGCATCTGTGTCGGATCAGTCTGGGCTTGAGGTGTATTTTGAATTATTATAAATTTAAATTAGGGTGATCGGATCATATCGAGTCTGACGGATCACATTACAAACTTAAAAGACATGCTAAATATTTGTTCTAACCCATAGAAATAGTGTTCCAATTCAAATGCAGCGAATACATATCCCAAACATGAATATTGTTGTCAAACAGTAGGACAACCATAGATAATGTTATTCTGAAGTTAAACCACACCCATTATAAATTCAAAAAGTCTAAATTTGTTATTCTGGAGTTAAACCACACCAATTATCAAATGGGACATAATGAATTCCCAGGCCTAGACTACTGTTTTTAAATTACTTTAGAATATTTTTTTATATGAAATTGACAACTATCTACATTTAATAACATTGTTATCCATTGTGGATACTCGTCAGATCAGTCGAGGCCGGGGATGGAAATAAATTTAAATTACAGTGATCAGATCATGGTGCATCTGATCACACTGCAAACAAAAAAGACATGCTAAATAATTGTTCTAACCATAGAATTAATGTTCCATTCAAATGCTGCAGATTCATATAGCAAATGTGAATAATCCTAACAAGACAGTAGTCGGCTCTGTTATTCTGTCGTCAAACCACACCCATCAAAAAGCTGAAAGCAGCTTTGAAATGCTTAAGCCCAAAAACAAAAAGCAAGAAGCACTTCCAATTACTGTTTTTGCATACTTTTTGCATTTTTTTGCACACCATTGTGTATGCCTTTATGTTTGTATTTGACCATAATATTAAGCGGATCATGTCAGATACAACCAATATATGACGGATGACACTACAAACAAACAAGACATGCTAAGTATGTGTTCCAACCTGTAGAAATAATGTTTCGCTTAAATCCAGTGGATATATTACGTCGTGGACATAAATTCTAACAAGATAGTTGGACCAGTCTGTTAATCTGTCGTTAGACCACACTCAGTGAAAAGCTGAAAGCGGCTTGTAAGGCCCAAGAGAAAAAAGCAAATGGCTGATCCAAATTAACTTTTTTTCTTTTTTAAAACTTTTTTTCCATTTCCCTCCATTGTCTATGCTTTTATATTTGCATTTGCCCATAACATTAATCAGATCATGTTGGACCAGACGGATCACACTACAAACTAAAAAGACATGCTAAATTTTTGTTCTAACCTGTAGAAATAATGTTTCGCTCAAATCCAGTGGATAGTCGTCATCATAAATGATGACAAGACAGTAAAACAGCCATGTCAAACTGATGTTAAACCACAATTTATTGAGCAATCAGATGCTCTATCTTCGGTTGACTACTGTTTTTGTAAAACTGTTTTTTATTTGATCAAAAATACTGAATCCGTGAGGTGAAAAGAATAAAATATTGAATCCGTGAGGTGAAAGTTCGAATAAATTTAATCAAAAATATTGATCTGGATCAAAATATGAATCTGTCAGGTGAAAACACTCATCAGGACGAAAAAATTCGAAAAAATTTAATCTAGATGAAAAATTGAAAAAAAGTTGATCCGCATCAAAAATATTGATCTGGATTAAAATCTGAAATTCGTGATGTGCAAACACTCGTCACGAAGAACAAATTCGAAAAAATTTGATCTAAATCAAAAAAATTTGATCCGGATCAAAAAAGGTTGATCCGGATCAAAAATTTGGTTCCCGATCAAAAATTAATACATTGCACCGCGATCCGTGGGGGGTGATCCGTGATGAAAATCCGGGTTTTAGACATGTTTGCCACGGATCCGGAAAAGCGGGATGATCCGTCGTGATCCGCCACGATCCGGGTTTTAGCCACCCAAAAACATAGTTTTAGGAGAAAAAACCCCAATCCGCTGATCCGCCGTGATAAGGGTTTTAGGCACCCGATCCGGATCCGTCGGAATAATCCGGGTTTAAGTCATACCCCATATGAGCACGAGCTTTATCAGCAGTCACTTGCAACAAAAAACTGCACTTTGGTACACGGTCAGTGAAAGCAATGATGGTTGTGTTCCCTCATCCCAACCATCCCGTTGTCACGACTAATGCACGAAAGTCCTTTTTTTGCTTTTGTATGAAGAGTACGCAAATGCTATCTTTATAACGAAATTGACATGACGCTATTGAACTTTTCCGTTTTACGCGTTAAACTAAAGTTTCGATAGCTCCAGCGCTCATTAGACCACATAGCAGATTGTCCCCAGCTTCAGGATTGCCCACTCTATTATTCTTAACCCTCACGCGACGTTTTTCAGCTCCAAGCTTATGTAACGTTAGTCACCGGGTGGCAGCGCGCACTACCACCCAGTGCCCACCTCAAATACGCAGGCTTGGGACCCTGACTTGTGAAACATCAAGTCTACGGGTTCAGAGGAAAACGCACGACGGCAGCGTGTGCGCATCGTGACACTTAGATGAATTCCGGCATTCATAAGAGACCGTTATTCAATCTTGAGCTATAGTTTATTTATTTTGAGATGGCAGATGTAACAATGCGATGAAATTAAATTATATTTGAAAAAATATTAAGTTTATTACTGTAATAAACGAGAAAAACTTTCTCGTCTTCAGCGGCAAACAGACCGACTGACAATTTCTTTCAATAACCATGGCTGAATGCACTTATGTGTATTCGTAAAAGTTCTATCACATCAAAAAAGGACTAGTATTTCATTTTATTTAGGGCTTTTTTATTATAAAGGAATTCATATTCTTTTCTACACTTGAGCACGTTGTGTACCAAAGTGAGCCTATAACATTTCATCTTGTCGCTGCATCAGCCATATCAATGCAAATGGACTTTAGTCGAACATACTACTCTTTCTGGACAAATGGAATCTATTGCTGGATTGGTGATACTTCCAATTTTTCATACGCTTGAATTCCGATATTTTGTAGGAATGGATTTAGCTGCACCGTAATCACTACAAAATTTGGGTTACTTTAGCAATAATTGCAGTGTATGGTCCAGCACATACATAGCAAACGTATTCGAAAACAACGTCAGCCGTTCACTATAATGCGTATGAATGTGTAATTACTGTTTCTCAAAGAAAAATTCAAATTTCTTGTCTTTTCCACTCGGAATTTTTTCCAGCTTTCCCGTATTAGCTCCAGAATTTTTCTTTCCAAACCAACTGGGATAAATTTAGGTCAAATACTCAACGCTACTTCCATTCTAGTTCGTGGACTACATTTGGCATTCTAGCCTTAATTAATGTCAGATCATTCAGCGAAGTCCAAGAATACTTTAGAGTGAAAACTTTGCTAACAGTTTTGATTTTTGTAGTTCACTCAAAGTGCGCGAAAAAGATGCAGTTCGTCAACAAAACCATGGAAGACACCTCGCAGGAAAGCTGATTCTAAATTGGGTGTTATCGTCAGTCAGACTTTACTACTGGATTTTCGAAAATTTGATCTACAAGGATCATATTTCTCGTACAAACAAAACAAAAAACAGTAACATTGTAGTAGAAAAGAATCGGGAAAACACCATATTCACTTTTTCTTTTTTGTTTCTATGTCGGTTTGATAATCCTTGCTGCTAATATTGAGCATCAAGCTACCCGCGTCCAGATACGCACGATTTTGAGAAGCAGAAATCTAAAATAGAGCACGTGTCATAGAATAAACCGATTGGCTGAGCATGCAAAATTCAGCTTTAGGGATGAGCTTGGGGAAAAATATTATGACGGTCTTGGTAAAAACAATCAAAATACTCTCGCACGTCAGCAAGAATTCTGTCATACAAATTATTAAAATCCGGGATGTTGATAGGAGCTAATGAATAACAAAACTCACATTCTTCAAAAGTATGCTTCTGGAGAAAACGATATATTATTGACGAAAATTTTTTCAATTTCTAAAAGCTCAGGTAGGAGTAATTTTTTTCGGTTCAGAAAGTTTTTTCAACATCTTTCGATTGAGGCGAAATATCACTCGAACTTAGTAAACGACAACAAGGAAAAGAAACCATTACAGTGTATTCGTTATTTTATGTCTAGCGCTTTTGATTTCAGTTCTTCCCGTCCTGATTTTCGAATATATTCGGAACCTTTCGAAGTAATACGAAAAATCAGAAACGTCAACTCACGTCAGTCTATATTAACTGACCTTTCTATTTTTGTAACGTATACACTCACCGTTTTTGCTATGTTCTGTGCGGCTCTCAATTTTCGCAATTTCAGGTAGCCCGAATTATTGCTGACAGCTTCGCCAATCTACAATTACATAAATAGCGTTTTCAGAAGAAAAGGAAAATTGTGACAAATGAGCATCACTTACCATTTTCGCGGCTTGAGCTTCACCTTCAGCTTGCACAATTTTTTGTTGTCTTTCTTGAATAGCACGTTCGACGTAAAAAGCGGCGCGCTGAGCTTCTTGGGCGGCGACTTGTTTAGCTTCGACAGCGTTTGTATATTCGCGACCGAACGACAATTCCGTAATCGAAACGTCGTCCAAAATGACGTTGAAGTCTTTAGCACGGTCGATCAAGTTTTTACGGATCAACAAGGAAACTTGTTGACGTTGGGTGATCAATTGAGAAGCGTTAAATTTAGCGACGACGCTTTTCAAGACCTTAAAAATGGAAACTTGCTACCAAAACCTGTTTCTTTGAAACTAGAAGAACGAAAATATCATTTGCAAATAAAACGAGTTTCATCTTTCTTAAAGGGCATAGGACATTGAAATAAAGACCGCTAGTTTTAACAAGTGTCAAGTCGCTAACACGTGTTAAATTTTTAACATCGTGCAATTCTATGTCGTACGCACAAAGGAGAGAAAAGCGCTGCTAAGCTAACTCGCGTTAAATTTGTTGAATATTTTAACACGAATTTATATTACTTAATATTAACTCGTTTAAATTGCCCGATGAAAGATGAAAAACGGTATTTCATTCTCCCATCCTGAAATATTTTACGTCAGCCTAGATAGTGCCGTCAAGTGAATAGAAGGCGAGAGAGCAGCTAGAAACCAACAGTTTTTCATTAATTCGGGCAAACAACAAAAATTAGATCAATTTCGGACAGCAATAATCCGAAAATAAGGCAACAATTATAATTTTTGGAACCAGCAAAAACTTCTGCTATTGCCCAACATTGCTCCTTCGAGGTCGTCTGTTATGAAAACTTGGTTCTCAAGCCTTTAAGAGCATTTCTATGCTCTATAGAACACTTGGAAATTCTTTGACACTACGAGCCTATTTACGCGTTTTCATAATTTTTAGACAAAAATAAATTTTTGAACCACTTTTCGGTTTTCTTAAACGAATAAAATAAATTTTTTTGATTAATATGACTGCCCTAAAAATTTAGGTAATCGATAACCCGCATATCAAACTATCAGATTTTCCTATACCGATAAATTTTTAACCTCTCGCATAACTCTGGCCTAAATTTTTGCTTCTAAGACAATTCCACATGGAGAATCTTTGCCGCGAGCTTCTGCAGTGAACGCCAAAAATTGAGTTTTTAGAAATGTGAAAACTTTATATTTTTCATCGTGCCAATCTACAGTAAATTGAGTTTTCAAATTTTATCAAAAAGGGACGTTTTTGATCTCAAATGATAGAAAAATCTCTATGGTAATGTCAAATTTAGATAGAAGAAATAAAAAATGGACATCGAATTGAGACTCGACGACAGCAACAGATGTACAAAATGTCAAAAAATTGAGTGCACTTTGAATGGCCGTCCCATACAAGTGGTGGGGTGACACTCAAAGAAATTAGTCCTTGAATATGACTAGATAGTCAGCATAAAGCAGAGCATATATGCATACAGAGGGTAGGGGTTAACTGTCCTACCCAAGATCATTGATACGCCCGAACTGGAAAAAAATCGTCGAACACCCCAAGCTTTCTTAAAGACAGTTTTTTGGTTATTTTTATGCATATTATGTATGAAAAACATGCTTGTGGAGCTCTCTTCTTGGTTTTTTGCTTGCTCACATTCAACATGACGAAAAGACCACCCCCTTGGAAAGTTCTGGCCTTACATGTTTGGGACATAGAAAGTTACTTCGTTGCAAATCGATGGCAGAACTCTTTCGTCCCAATCTAAACCAAGCGACCTGTACATCTGCGGTAATTTTGACGCATCGGGACGCGACAACACGCGCAAAGTTATATTCACCATTTGCAAATCTGAATTATGAGAAACAACATTTCATAATTTGTGAATTATAAGTTTGGCAGTTGATTAATTCCCAATTTAGTGCAAGTATGATCGAAATGTCTAAAAATGAGGGCCATCGAAAAAAAGCTAAATTGGCAGCACCCTTTTTTCTCCAGAAATGACCCTATTTGTGGGAAAATTTTTCACAATGTGGAAAAAAATTTAGGATCTTCCAACAACTGTGGAATTTTTGCGACTCTTGACGATTTCTTTCTAATTAAAAATTTAGGTTTATGGATCAGAGAAAGAAAGAAGGTCTATCACATTTTTATCCAAATTAATGGTTATTTAGGACTATTATTATCCTCATCATCACTCATCGGTGTCTGTCTAAAATATGATACATTTTTGAGTGCAGAAATAATGCAAAATGTATAAAATTTTGCAAAAAGTTGCAGAATTTTTTGCACACAATGCGAAAAATTTTCCACAAGGTCTTTCCACAGATGTGAAAAGAAGGTCGGGAAGGGAGAACAATGCTTGATAGAACATCACGGAAATAGGCGAGACCATAATTTTACGATAACTTCAATTTGATTATCTTTGCGAGACAGTAAGCTCAATATTTTGAAAAAGCATAGGCAGAGAAGACGTTATTCTAGGAGTCGGTTTGATAGAAACTTTATGCAGCAACCAAATTTGATTGAATGAGAAGCCTTGTTCACCTTTGCTACCCGTAGGACTGGTAATTTTATGCGGTCGGGATCTCACATCATAGATGATCGGATAATTGAGCCACGGTAGGCGGAAATGTAAACCTTCCGAATAAATTTCGCTACGGACGCCAGTCAATCGACTGAAAATAATGGCTCGATGACCACCATCCACTAGAAATAAAAAGTTATACAGAACAGGAATAAAGTTCTCATGTAAGAACCCAGACTGTGTATAGGAAGGAGTATGAGGGGGTATTACCCCTATCGAAAGTCCTAAAAATTGATCACTACTTGCCTAATTTTAAGACAAGATGAAGTGCTTAATGGGCATCTGGCTATACTATCCCCACATATTTTCAATTTTACCCCTACCTGAAAAATCTGACCTTGGGGACTTCTGCTAGAAGCCCACTTTTCGAGATTTAGGAATTCTGATTACAGTTGGATTTTTTTAGATATGAACATGTTTGAAAAGAAAACATTCTCAAATGCTTTGAAATGAATGAATTGAAACGACATGAACTGACGTCTCAGCAAATGCAGTGCGCATTTTCAAATATTTTTTCATTTGTATTTGAAGATATAAACAAGTTAGCAGACAACAAACGGAAGCAGGGTCTGAAATTTTCCAAGGCGTGATAACTACAGGAGTGCATCAAAAACCCATAAAATTTTGCGCCCACAAAAACTCAAGTTGATCCAATCAGAAGTCTTGACAGATGCTCGTAAAATCTTATAGAATAAGTACCCGTATAGAACGACTGCGATAAGCCAACGGCTAGACCGCCTGCAGCGGCTAGTAGACCAAAACCAAGGCCGACGCCCTTCGGATTCTTTATCATTTTGTTGAGAAAATCACCGGCTTGCTGAGCCATAGTTCAAATAACTATTTAATAATAGGCTGAATAAAACTAATAAAAAATTAAAATATAAAATGTAGGAGAAAAATATGTTCATTTCTTTGCAGTTTGCAAAACATGCGCAATTAACTTCTTTCTTTTACTATGCAGATGGACTTCAAAGTGAAACTTGTCTTGTCAAGGAATGAGTAGGTAACCAAGAAAATTCTACGTCAAAAATAAATCAATTTACTACAGATTGAACATTTCGCGCAATTATCCCTGGCGTTGTCGCAAAACTGCTTCTAAGTTTTTGAGTCAATTAGACCACAAGACCTTGGAAGTTAATATCATTATCAGAGCTAATTCAAAATTTGCTACGGCAATAACATGTAGATATAACTTGAACTTGCGCACATTTGGGCCGTAACTATGAGAGAAATCATTATTATTGGGCGAAATACTAAGAATCTTTCAAGTTTTCCGCTGGAACGGACCTATTAGCTTTTTACCACTGTTTCTGGAACTTTTTTACCACCGTAAAAATTTAAGTAATATATAGATTTTTTCGAACGCTGTCGTTGTTACGCTTAAGATCTTCGACTTTTGGTATTTTTTATCGGTTTTTGAATCAGGTAAGTCAGAATTTGAGTCAATAACACTGCCAAACACATTAAAATGACTTGGACTAACAAAAATGTTGATAATTAGGCAAAATGTTTTGAAAAAAGATCTTTTTGAAACATTATTATTTGCTCCCAAATATGACAGTATAACCTTGAATTGCGAATTTCTGAAACTGTGTTTTTCTTTACAACTGAAGTTACTTATATGTAAAACTGATTAGCACCATCTTTGAACCTGAGTAACGACAAGTTGTACCGAAAATTTCTCATTTGTTCTTAAACCTGTAATCACTAGGTACGTTACAGGCCATAACAGATAAATGTCTCAATTACGGCCATCGTACCGCGTTTTGACTGATTGTTATAGTGTTTTTTTGCACTGTGCGAAACTTATTCCGCTCGTGCAAAACTTTTTTTTCAGGTTTTTTGCACTGTGCAAAATAATATTTATCAATTGTGCAAAAAAATTTGATGGTTTTCATATACAAAAGATGCATTTTGGTAGGTCTAAATTTCAACATTTTACGGCGCTTCGCGCCGGATTTAACTTTAATAATCATTTGTCAAGCTCAGGCGCGGCTTTTAGCATGTCTACCTTCACTCATCACTAATTTATAATAGTTTTCATCGTCTTAAATGTATTATTTCATGTCTAAATGGCGATCTTCAATATTATATCATTACAGTACAGGACAAATTCGTTGCAGCACCAGTAATCTTTTGGTGAATGTCTTGGCGATTAACTGGGTATTTACTGGTAGAAATTTCCTAGATGAAATAGTGGATTACTGGTGCTTTACTAGTTGATAAGTTTGGTGGCCGTGACGCATTACTGGTGGATTACTGGCAACATACTTCAATAAAATGCACGCATACTATTTATATGCAAGTAATCAATGTTCGTAGTTTTGGCCTTCAATCTGCTTTGCGTTTACTCCTTCACAAAAACACGGCGTCCGCCATCCTCATGAATATAAATGAAGCAAAAAGGAGAAATGGCGTTTTATTGTGGGCGTTCTGCCACTTAGCATTACAGCTACTGCACAATTTTAGTGAAATTAAACTGATACTGCATGCATCAATGCAGTGTTTTCATCTATGTCTTGATTTATCCACCACTCATTTGTTTGTATCCGTTTTTATTTTGAAATGATAACTTTTCCAAAAGCAATCAAAATGTACATTTTTCCAATTCAGCTATTACCGTATTACTTGAACTGAATTGTTTACACTTTACATGAAAAATGATAACTAAAACAGTATTGGTGCCTGAAGTTACATAAAACTTTCAAAAACAAAGACTGTATCGGTCTCAGTTGCTGAAATGTGCTTGTGACCATACATGTAATTGGAGGAGGGCAAGTGCTATGGAACCCCCCCCCCCCCAGAAATCGTCGACCATATGGCTAGCCATTGGGCGACCCCCCAGGATTTTCCAATCCTATGGCTAGCCATATGGTAGCCCTAGGGACCCCCATACTTTTGGTCGGAAAAATACTGAAAAATGTCAATTTTTTGATGGAAAATGTCAATTTTTGAACAAAAAATGGTCAAAAACGTCTCCGGCGCTTCACGCCATAAATACATCTTTTATCATTTTTTAGACAAAAATTACTATTTTTTGAACCGTTTTTGGAAATTTTTTCGTAAAAAATCGATTTTTTTTCCTTCAGAGACCCCTCACCCCAAAATTTTGGGAATTACTGACCACTGGCCCAAAAAAGTGGCCCGACCCCCCCCCAGACCTCGGGGCTCCGTTACATGTATGCTTGTGGCCAAATCGAGACACACATCAGAAATTAAATGCACGCTATTGTTTATAGACATGAACATGATAGAACATCAACCTTTAAGTATATTCATTCACAAAATTCGGGTTGAAAACTAGAAAGAATTATGATTTTTCTACATTTAAAAATAGATCACATCTCAGTATGCTTCAAACTTTAATGCACACCTATAATCGTCTTTTTGATGAAAGCTAAAAATAACTTTCGCTATGGTTCTCAAAAGGAACCATAAGCATAAAGAACTATAAGATATTTTGTCAAAAAACTCTTCACTTGGACTGTCATTTGCCTGAACACAGCCTGCTCAATGTTCACCTTTCCCAAGTACGAAACCGAAAAGAATTTAAAAAGAAAACAAAAGTCACATAAAAACAGCACAAGTTTCTCTATCTGAAAATTGACGGTCATAATCTTTCCGATTTGATGGCATTATAGAATGAATCTTGAAACGCGTCTAAACTGAAACCTAGAAAGCAAGTATCAGTTCATATTTAACTAGAAGTAATCAGTGGCTGAAACGGTCACAATAAAAACCCATTCCTCCTTTCTGGTCTTTTTTCGTTACACAACTTTTAGGCGAGAAAACAACTAAATGCTTTTCGATTCATTAATATTCATGAAGATGGCGGACACCGGTATTTTTATCAAGGAGAAAAATGCAAGGCAGACTGAAGGACAAAACTACGGACATTATCGTATATCGCCAAGACATTCACCAAAAGATTACTGGTGCTGCAACGAATTTGTCCCGTACCGTATATTTAATGAAGATCCCCACTTTTCCTTCATACATTTCTTGAGAAAGATCAACACATCAAGTTGGTGCATTTTAGAAGGTAATAAGGAATTTTTGACGAATATCATACCTGTACTTGGGGGGGACCCCCCCCCCCAACTTGGCCAACCATGTACCCAAAATCAATTAACCCCCCCCCCAGTTTGGAAAAAATTAAAAAAATTTGCAAAAAGTGTATGTTTTTTGGGGAAAATTTCGACTTTTTTCTACCCCCCCCCCCCAACTGGTCGGAGGTCTTACAGGTATGGCGAATATGTCCCTAAAGCCAAAATTTTTAAAAACCAACCACTTGAAAAAGTCCAATTTGAGCAAATTTGAGAGTTTCAGCTAAAATATACTCGTTCTAAATTTAATTCTGAACTGTAAATTTGAAGCCTCTATTGAATGAATGAATGAAGAAGATTTATTACCTGTCAGGCGAAATATAACACAAGAAAAGAAGAAAAAAAGGTTAAAACGCGAGAACAAACGATGAAAATGAAATAAGAAAACGAAGAAAAGTTTCGAAAACTCAATCGAGGGCTACTTCAAAACAACAAATACAATATCGCAGCGAAAATATGCGCTACAGTATTTGTAACAGGCTAACGCGCTCCCCCGAGATAATCAGAAAAATCAATCTTAGAGATTTTCGTTTTGAATGTGTGTAAATTGGAAGAACTAAGAACTTCAGCTGAAAGTTCATTCCAGATATTAATGTACCTGTTGGAAAAATCATATAATCTAATATTTGTTTTAGCTTTACCTGTTTTAAGTTTGTAACCATTTTTACGACGGGTGGACTCGAAATTACTGCTGATAAAGAAGTCCGATTTTTGCAGACAGGATTGGCCTTTAATAATTTGAAACATCATGCATAAGGCCGCGCGTAGTTGGCGTATTTCTAAGCTATAAAGGCATAGCTTAGTTAAACGCTCATCATATGAAAGGATAGACCCAAAACCACATATTCTCTTTGTGAATCTTCTCTGAACTTTTTCAATGAGATTTATGTCAGAGGCATAGTAAGGGTTCCAAACAGTTGAACAATATTCTAGCAGGGGTCTAACATAAACAGTAAATGCGCGTACAAGGTTAGAAGTATCATGGGAAGTAAAGGTTCTAATTATCAAAGAACTTAAGCTAAAGGCTTTCTTGGTAATTGATGCTATGTTATCTCTAAAACTCAAGTTTTGGGATATAAGTACGCCCAAGTCTCTGACGTATGGGTTTTCACCTGGAATTTCAGACAATCCTAAATTGTAGGGGACCTTTGGATTTGCATGGCCCATATAGAGAATAGAACTTTTTTCAGACGAAATTTCGAGTTGCCATGTTTTAGACCAATTGAAAATCTGATCAAGATCATCTTGAAGAGTTAACATTGTGTGGAGGTGTTAAAAATTTTCACATCATCTGCGAAAAGATAGACATGGGATTAGTGATCGTACGGGGACCCCGACCCCGAAAAACGCCGGGTGAAACCACGACCCCGAACCCCGACTGGAGGCTAAATTTTAGGAGTCGGGGTTGGGCTTTTTTTCGGGGGTAAAATTTTTCAAGTTATTCAAAAAATTATTGAACAAAAAATTTACGTCGTTGCTTTGTTTTTTAATTATATTATATATTACTCATGTTTATGGCCGTACATATATTAACATGTATCACTCACTATCAGTTACCCACACGTCCAGGTGTATTCTACCTACTCTGCACTGCAGACCCACGCTTCCATTATCGTGCATTATATCTCGCTCGCATCGTCCATGCATGACACATCACATTTATTTGAGAGAGGCGTCGTACATTACACGATATTATTATACTTTGTTAGGTACATGTTAGTATTACACACAGCACATACTATCGGCTGCACATTCAAACGATAGCGGTTGAATTTATTCCATTCATTAAAATTCAACACGCAACACGTGTCATTGCGTCATTCATAGTATTCTGTCTCTCACCTCTCATCTCACCTCTTACTAAACTAGAGTTTTATATGTAGGTCATTATTCTATCAGTAGCCGCGATTAGTTTAAGTTAGTTATACTCATATACATACCTACAAAAAGGTTTTTTCAACCCCGACCCCGAAAACCGGGGTTTGTCAACCCCAACCCTGACCCCGACCGGGGGCGAAATTCTGCCTCCGTACGTTCACTACATGGGATTTTAAAGTATCAGGGAGGTCGTTTATAAACAAGAGGAAAAGAGTTGGACCAAGAACACTCCCCTGGGGGACACCACTGCTCACGTCTGATGTTAGGGAAAATTTGTTTTTAATGCGGACCTTTTGAGTGCGATTTGAAAGGAAGGCGATGATCCAATTCGCAAGAAAACCACAGATGCCATAGTTTTTCAACTTTAGAGCAAGCTTACTATGGGAGACAGAGTCAAAAGCTTTCTTAAAATCAATGTAAATCAAATCAATGGAAGATCCTGAATCAATAAGTTTGGTCCATGAATTTTTGCATTTGAGCAACTGTGTTTTACATGACTTTTTTTAGCAAAAACCCAAACTGAAAGGGAGATAATAGAGAGTTTCTCTTAAGGTGATCTAAAATGGAAGAGTTAATAATGCTTTCCATGACTTTACAAGCAATACAACAAAGAGAAAGTGGTCGGTAATTGGAAATTGATGAGGAATCACCTTTTTTATTCACGAATATGTTCCGAAAATTCATTTAAAGCCCTTTAGAGTATAAAATCAAGAAATTTTTGTGGCTCTGCGCGCCGGAGTGGTCGACCTTCTAGACAATGACACCAAAATAATTAATTATTTTAATTGACTTCAAAAAAAATAATCGTATTTTTATGATACATTTTGTATACAAGATATTATAAATCATCAACCAATAATATATGTATCCGTCACACACGTACAGTACATGAGTCGAAGCGAATTTACTGTATTAATTTGCTCGCGGACAAATTTGTGAAAACAACGATTTTTGATTTTTCACCACAATTTAGTGATGAAGCTTTTAAATTGATTTTACGTTAGCAAAGAAATAATCGCATCAAAAAGCATAGAGACTTGACGTATTGATCTTTCTCAAAAGGAAAAAATGCGAATCTTCATTAAATATTATGATCAAATATTGAAGATAATTAAAACATGAGATAACGTTTAAGCATACCTGTAATTGGGGAGTTTGGGGGGACCACCCTCAATTTGGCCAACCATATACTCAACCCCCCTCCCCAGTTTGGAAAAAAATTAAAAAATTTGCAAAAAAGTGTGATGTTTTTTGGAAAAAATTTCGACTTTTTTCGACCCCCCCCCCCCCCACCTGGTCGGACCTCTTACAGATATGCGTTTAAGATGATGAAAACTATTATAGATTAAGTGATAAATGAAGGTAGACATGATAAAAGCCGCGCCTGAGCTACTTAATAAATAATGATGATAAGTTACCAGGGTTGGCAAAAACCAAACTTTTGAAATTTCGACTTTTTGGTTTTTTTGTTTTTTAATGGTTTTTTTGGTTTTTCTATGGTTTTTTAGTGATTTTTTTCTGGTTTAATTCTTTAGTATGTTTGGTACATCAAAATAACTATGTAAAAAACTGCTAGAAGCTCCCTGTATCATCTAAGACTAGTTATGGAGCCTTAAAATGGCAGCTAGAAGTATTAATCTTATCGGAAGTCATACCTGTACTTGGGGGGGTTGGGGGACCCCTCCCCCAAATTGGCCAACCCAGTACCCAAAATCATTTACCCCCCCCCAGTTGGGAAAAAATTAAAAAAATTTGCCAAAAAGTGTATGTTTTTTGGCCTTTTTGGGAAAAATTTCGACTTTTTCCTACCCCCCCCCCCCCAACTGGTCGGAGGTCATACAGGTATGTCGGAAGTGTCATTATTTTATGCTATAGGAAATCCCTATTATAGCAATAGAAATACAGTAATAGTGCGCACATAAGAAAGGAACCATTAGTGAAGAACATAAGAAAAGTAAAAATGGAACAGAGCATGCGATATGTAAGGGGCAAATTCAAGGAAAAGAAGAAAAATTACAAACAAAGAGAAATATACAATACACAATGTAAGTAATCAAAACTAGAGCTTCACACCGGGCGGGTACCCGGATATACCCGGGTGATTCGGGTACCCGTTTGTATCACGTATAATATGTAGACTTGAGAGTAGAGGTGTATGCATAGTTTTTTAGCCTTTTACAAGCCATGGCTTGTTGGACTGACAAAATGGCTTGTAGAATTTTAGTCCAACAAGCAAAAATGGCTTGTCAGAATTTTTTGAGTCATGTGTTCGATCATATCGGATACAGAAAAGATGCTTTTTGGTGCATTTTAGAAGGTCATAATCTCAAAATTTTCCGGCGCTTCAGCCGGTTATAACTTAAATAAGCATTATTATTTATTTCCTAGCTCAGGCGCTGCTTCTAACATGTCTACCTTCATTTATCATTTAATCTTTAATAGTTTTAATCATCTTAAACGTATTATCTCATGTTTTAATTGGTAATCTTCAATATTTCATCTCGATATTTAATGAAGATTCACATTTTTCCCTTGACACATTTTTTGAGAAAGATCAATACGTCAAGTCTGTAAACTTTTTGAAATGATTATTCCTTTCTCAACGTAAAATCAATCCAAAAGCTTCATGGAAGTAGTTTTCGGAAACTTCTACTCTTCTTGCTCATACCTATTTGGCCAAGTTCATTAGAGTGTGTGAATAAATTAATGATTTTAAAATTTTTCAAACATAAAATTCCAGAAATTACGACCTTTGAACAGAAAATTCGAAACTAATTCTTCAAACAAGTGGTTGGAAAATTGATTTTCCAGTATCGCAGAATGTCAATTCAATACCCAAAAAAATTTTCCGGCGTTTCAGGCAGGAAAGATTAATAGCTTCTTTGGGCTCTCACTTGTCATCGTAGACGACTTAACCGTCGATTTCTCATGTAATTCAAAGTCGTTATGTTCTTGGATAGTTTGCTGGAAAATTTTTTCCACAATGCTTGCAGATTAGACTTCGATCAAACTCAAAAATTTCAAATGTTTCCTGAATTTTAATCAATTAACGGCTCTAAAATGTTATTGAATAAATGTTGAATGACATTTCTTTTTTGATCGATTGCCGTGATGCTCAATATATACTTTCTTTAAAAAATAACCTAGCATTGAAATTTATTCACGTATACTGATATTATAAAATTGGCTTGCAAAAATTTGGAATGGCTTGTAAAATTTAAGGTCAACAAGCCACTTGGCTTGTGACTCGTAGGTCAAAAAAAACCCTAGAGGTATGCAAATTTTGCTTTGTCTCGTCAATAATATTGAGCTATCGTGATGTGATGTGTAGTATTTTGCAGCGTAGGTGCGTCGATGATGTGTATTAATCATCATCTCTAGCATTATATTCGCAATATACCTACTTATGCAGCCTATTGTATACAACAACACAACCAGTGTTTCAACACAAGTGTTGAAAAATATTATGTAGTAGGGACTACGGAGTGTGTGTAATGCATCATTCTATTTTCACAGTGTATCTGTCTAATATTATATATGTACATTAACATTACAACTCATTTTAACATGTACCCGGGCATACCCGGGTAATTCGGGTACTCGGGTAATGAATAAACGGGTACCCGGGTACGAAATTTTTGTCGTGTGAAGCTCTAATCAAAACTCAAAAGAAATCAATTACAGAATTGTTTCAATGCATCACATATATACATATGCACAGAAAAGTTGAAATGACACAATACCGTTTTCGATAAGAGGGTTTTAAATTGATAGATTACTACATATGTTATTGATATTACGAATATAGTTGAAGGTCACACATAGACATTTCAGATGTTTTCAAATTTTTGCTTTTCAAACCTGTCTGCGAGCTATAACTACAGCAAATAGGTCTTATTATATATACTATTCTCGCTTGCATGATAGATATACACATTTTTGCACAATTTTTTCTACTTAGTAGCGACGTCAAGTCACATAAAAATGAGCCACTCAAAAGCTCTTCTCTTTGTTAACCTGCAGTATGCTTAACTGATCTGTATAAAATTTTATTTTTGTTGTCTCATTTATATTTTGAAATTTCCAGCTAAGAAAATTGAAAAGCTTACCGTTACAATAAATTCAGGATATTAAACTCAATAATATTTTATAGCATTTTGATGATGATATGGATCAATGGATGTCATCCCATATGATCGAAGTACACTCCACGAAAGATTTAGCATCTACTTTTTTGTGAGAAAATTATAGCAAAGTTGTCTTATGTACTAAATGTGTGCTTGCAAGATGGATACAAAGGATATCGATTGATTTATATTACATCTTTTGAGTACGAAATGTATCATAAAAATACGACTTTTTTCTACTTTGTAGTGAAGTCAATTCAACTAATTCAATAGTTCTGTTGATTTAGATAGACACATATACATGTCTAGAACATACCTGTAAGACCTCCGACCAGTTGGGGGGGGGGGGGTAAATCCGCAATTTAGTGGGGGAGGGGTAGGAAAAAGTCGAAATTTTTCCCAAAAAAGGCCAAAAAACATACACTTTTTGGCAAATTTTTTTACTTTTTTCCCAACTGGGAGGAGGGTTGGGGGGTAAATGATTTTGGGTACTGGGTTGGCCAAGTTGGGGGGGGGTCCCCCCCACCAACCCCCTCTCCCAAGTCCCAAGTACAGGTATGGTCTAGAAGATCGACTAATGTGAAAAAACAGTTTTCCAATGATTTTGGAGAAAAACCAAAAAAACCAAAAAACCAGAGATTTTCCAATTTTTTGGTTTTTTTAAAAAACCAAAAAAACCAAAAAACCAAAGCCTTGCCAACCCTGTAAGTTACGGGCGCGAAGCGCGGGAAAATTTTGAGATTTGGACCTCCTAAAATGCATCTTTTCAATATGAAAACCCGAAATTTTTTTTCCACATTTGAGGAAAGACCTCAAAAATTTTTTCCACATCCCAGATTTTTTTTCCACATTCTAGTGAAATGCGCACAAAAAACAGTGGTGGTGACTGGTGAGCGAGCGCGCACAACACCCAAAATTTCGCATCACTTACAGTAAGTACGTCAGTAAATAGTAGCCAAGACTTGAAAGTTGCTAAACCTAGCCGTTGACATGAAAATCGACAGACACTAACAAATGAATCCGTCGACACAAGAACTGAACGAATTGAACAGCAGGAATAAATCTAATATACATCATTCAGCAAATCAAACTTAAGATCACTAAAATTAAACGCGCAATCTAAACCACGAAAAGTTGCACATTTTCGAATAATGAAAAACATAAATATAAAAAAGTGAATAAATAACCCTTGAAAAGCAAGGTCTCTGACTTTATCGCGGTTGTAAAATTGTCTATATACATTTGTTGCATACGGATAAAAGTTACAAAGTTGCATTTTTTCGTTCATTGCATCCATAGAGGGAAAACCGTTTGACAACAACATATGAATTTTCATTTCGATTTGCGTCCTTTTGACAGGGGTGGAATCGTTGTTTCATAATGCTTGTGAATTAAAAAATGAAAAAGTTACCACTGGCTTGAAACTTGAATAATTGCTGCAGTCTATTTTTTCCACATAAGTTTTTCGGAAAGAAAAATATGACCTGCGTACAACGCCACCTTTTATTTATCGTAGAAATTTTTTGGCTTGCGATGCACGGTCACCACCTGCCTACAGATGTGCATTCAGATGTACATTCCGAGGCTTATTCGAAAATCAATGGAGTATAAAAATCAATGGAGTAACCCTGAAAATATGAATTCAAATGGTGCAAAGCGTCGACAAAATTGACGTTCTTGCCCGTTTTTTGTCCAAAACTAAACATTTTCAATCCAAAAAAATTGACTTCTCCCATTTTTTAACCAGAAGAATGGGGTTTCTTATGTTATAGGCTTGGCAAATCTTGAGGAGATCGCCATATAGCCGACGACTTCTGGGGTTCATGGCAGCTCCACTGAATTACATGTAGGTTCAGTATAGATTGACTATAGTTAGCATAATAGAAAGCCTGTTTTTGAAATAAAAATTGTTTTCTTTCATATTATCGTCTCACAGTCTACATTAACACTACCGATAACATATCTAGACGATCAAATTCTTGGGAAATGAAGTGGAACTTTCCCAAAAAAATCTGCCGATGATTTTTACACTGCACTCTCTTTTGAATACCTGAGCATAAAAAACTTACTAAATTCCTTCCTTGCTGCGTTACCGTCTTGGGGATACCTGAGGCAGCACATGTATCTTCGATGCTGGCACGTAATCTGATCGGTAAACGCCGTAGCGAATATTTGACATAATGGCCTGGACGGCTTTTGTTGAAAGAAAACGGCATCGAAGAGGTACATTTAACAGACTGATGTTCTTTGCAACTGTGAGTCTTTCGCTTTTCACCTCTGAATATATGAAAAATGTCAAGAGCTAGCAAAAAAGATATTATAGGAAATTTGTGAGTGTCACACGTCAAAGCTAAATTTTCAAGGGCCGAATGACAGAATTTGATATACGATATGTTGGAAATATGGAAAAAGTTCTCTGAGATAGAATTTATTCGCGTGACAGTTATTCCTGAGATAAATGTATCGAGCTGTTATTTCAGATATAAAAGTAAGTGAAACAAGGGTGGAATAGTTTTCATGACATTAAGTCGCTTTATCTCCAAACTAATGTTTGAGTTGGACCTTTTTTGTTAAAGCGATCCTCATTAACATTCATGAGAAAAAGCGACGTCGCCTTTTAGTTTGGCATGCTCTACGACATATGATTTTTACATAGATCAAGAAAACAATAATCAGTCATTTTTCATTCTATATGATTTAATTTACTTGGTAAAGATGGAAATTGAAAAACGTCATGTTCTAACTCAGTCTTTCATTCGCATGGCAATTCACGTATATTGAGTTTTAGTGAATGAGCCATAAGCAGTGTTTTTTTTTTGTACTCGGTCCATTTGTACTGGTACAAACGACCTCTCAAAAACCGTTTGTACTCCAAAATTTGCGAAAAATTGCTAAAAAGAGCATTCATTGTTATAAAATGCAACAAACGTGCTGTGAAATACGTTGGCTATTTTCACGAGACACATAGGAATGCTATGAATTCAGACACATAAAACATTTGATCATGAGACACAGAACGTGCACTAGTGAAATACTCCACAACAGTGTTTTTTTTTTAGCGTCACTCCCGTTAGCGCTGGCGCTAATGGAACATTTAGTTCATTAGCGCAGAACAATTTTCGTTAGTGCACACTGCACAGAAATAAATTTTTCGCGCGCGTTGATTTTCGATTAAAACACATAGTATAGTCAATCCGTAGAATATGTAATATGTCGTACAGACAGGTTATCAAAAATCATCACATTCCATTTTGGGCATTGTGCATATTTGGCGTGTGTGCTGTGCTTTTGATTGTTATGGGCATTGGGTAGAGAAAGAATACTTTTTTTTTATCAACTAACTGATTTAATTTTGTTTGTCTGTTAAAAAAATCTTGACTTCTTATTACTGTAGAATATAATCAAATTCAAATAGTGAATTTTTAATTTTTATTAAATTTTTTAATTTTTTTGTTTTAAATACATTTTATTTTTTTTATTTTCTTGACTATGATAATTTTTGAATTTATAGCCGATGGCATTTTTTTCAGAATTTGATCCAACCATGAGTACATGTATTTGGATTAATATGATGTACTATAAGAAGTGTTTCCTTATGCTACTGAGCTGCGATTTTCTAAATGTTAATGCATTTTCGAATCACTTGAAATTTTAACTTCAACTCGAAAGTTTCAGCAAAAATTTTCATTAGCACGCCGCGCTAATGACTATCATTTTTCATTAGCGCAAAAAATTTTCATTAGCGCCGCGCTAAAAAAAAAACACTCCACAAAAAGCTTTTATTATGCTATAGCTGCTAGTACGTCGTTATCGATCTTTTCAAAACAAAATTCCCGGTTTTTTCCCGGTTTTCCCGGTACCTTTTAACAATTTTTCCCGGTTCAATATAGAGGGTAACCCCCAAATTTTCGGGGTGAGGTACCAAAATTGATGGAATTCTTTGCGCCAAAAAAAGAAACAAGGTCCCCAAAAATTACAAAAAAGGTCTTAAAAAGCCGAAAATTTCGAAAATTTTCCTAAAAACGTCTCTCCCCAATCTCCTATTAGACTTCGAGTTATTTGGGGGAGGTTAAAATCCCAAGTTGTAGGGTTCCAAATTTTGGCTTTTTGGGGCATTTGGTACCTCCACCCCACAAATTTGGGATTCACCGCCCCCCAACAGGTCGGACCTTTTACAGGTAATGATTCTAAAACGCTAGAAAATGAATCTCTGCAACAAATTTTCCAGAATTTTGAAAAAAATTTATTCGTCAAATCACAAGAACGAAACTGATATCACGAAAAAATTCCTTACTAAGGATAAAATTCCCGGTTTTTTCCCGATTTTCCCGGCTCTTAAAAAAATTCCCGGCTTTTTCCCGGTTTTCCCGGTCCAGGGGGCACCCTGGTACCAGTACAAACGAAGCCAAAATTTTCGTTTGTACTCTGGACCATTTCGTTTGTAAAGTACAAATAAAAAAAACACTGGCCATAAGTTATTACGGCCTCATAATGCCACAAATCATGCCCGGAATACCAATTGCATGACTGATATACTCGTGTTGGAAAAATTCCTACGCTCTAAAAGTTACGACATGGTTTGAATTTTTTCATTCATAGATTGTAAGCTGTCATTTTTTCTATCTTTCTAATTTTCAATGGAAAACATAGATTATGCCTCACTTTATATCTACTATGATCAGGTATCAATCTGAGGAATAAAATGGTAAAATTTTCATTTTTGGACGAAAGTTATTCTTCTTTTATCATACGGCAAAATAAACAGTATTTTCAGCATTGGAATAAGTATTTTTTGTCATACAATACTCAACTTTGTAGGAATAAGCGGCTTCGTGCCTCCTTCTGTCATACGAAATTTTGTAACATTTCTTGCGATCATTCAAATGTTTATTTTAGGAATAGGAAAAGTGCTATAACTTTTTCGGCCACTCGGTTCACGAATTTGGCATTCCAAATAAGTCATGCACATTTATTTTCATGCAGTTGTCAATTATGATGAATGTAAACGCTATCGAAATTGAAATGATCAAGAAGAATTTTTCAAAACTTGCGGCATGATTGATTTGGCAAAAATAAGCTTTCATTGAGGCTCCACTGCTTCGATATGATAATATTACTTGGCCCAGTATTACAGACTTACTGTAGCAAAACTATGATTTTTCGACCTGCGCTTCTTTCAGCTGAATCGGACGAATTCTTTTTGGGATTTTTCATGGAACAAGAACTTTTAGATTTATCATTCTCGAATTCGCTGATTATCGGTTCGTTTAACTTTTCTGCAGACTTGTGCGTATTATTATTTCTATCCATCAACTTCCGCGTCAACGATCGATCACAGTCAGTATCCCCTGATATAAATTTCGGCGTCGACGAAGGAGATGACGATTTTTTCGGAGCGGAATCCGCAAATTTAATAAGATTTGTTCGGGAAAGTTTAGCTGAACGAAAAAAATGTAGAATGCGATGTGTATACATTGCAAAGCAAGCTTATATTACGTGTTAGAAAAAATAATTTTCAGTATATAAAATTTTCCAAGTATCTAAATTAGACAAACAATCTTAGTCTGTCGCGTACGAAATTTAGGAAAATTAGGATTAGAAAGTGTACACATAAAACTTTCGAGTTTCAAATATTTTTACATTTTGTGTAGACGGTAACCTGCGCAAAAATGATCTGCCTAATGTTTTTAAATGTTAATTGAGACGCTTGCATAGACAAGCATGGAATTAAGAAATTTAGAAAATGAAATGAGAAATCAGATGTGAGACATTTCACAGGGAGTGAAAGGGCTTCCGTAAAATTTTCTGATCCTGAGAAAACCCTTTCGGGTCTAGAATAAACACTACATATAACTAAAATTCTTAGATAAAATGCAAAACATGATGATTTTGTAACAGTTCTTTGTGATCAAGTACGTATTTATGAAAACATCACTTACACGGTATTTTCCGACGGGACGTTTCTGGAATATGTTCTAAACCTTGTTTAAGATTAACTTGAGGAGTCGTGATAGAGTCATCGCTCTTAAATTTCGATTTTACGTTTCGACAACTTTGATTATTTCGGCTGCCCTGAAATAAACCATTCTTTTTCAAGGAATTAATCATTCTTAGAAGTATAAGTCCAAGAAGAAATTTTTTCTCTAATGAAAATTGCTCGCAGAACCACTCGAAAAATAACTTTCACTCACAGCGCTGTATTAAGCATAAAAATTTCACCTTAATCCTCATAAGATGTTCTCCTTGATGATAAGGACGGATGGTTTTTGATCGATAAAAGGAACTGGATGTTTTTTTAACTGGCGGTACTTGACGTTGAAGGCCACTATTGTCCAATGACTTCTGTCCAACGACAGATGTTAAATTATCTGTTACTCTAACGCGATCGACGCCCTGAGACAGAACATCTGGAGAAACAACTTGATGACTTTTGTCAAGACGTGTATTATTGTCCGGTGACTGAGTACGACAATTCGAACCTGGCAGCGAACGGCACCAATTTTGAACGCTGAAAAATATAAAACTGAGAAAAAATTGGAGCCTTCTGAATGTAGCTTGAATATTAAAGCTATTTTCGAGCCGTTTCGATTTAAATTAAAAATTTATGCAATGAATACTTATAATAACATAACATAGATAATTACAGCAGCATCGCTATTGGGTTGAAAAGAAAATGATATAGATTTTTTGTTTTGCTTATCATTCGAATTATCTAAAAATCACAAATGAGATACCAGTATGCAATTGTTGCACGAATATCGTTCTCTCTAACCATGGCATCAGTAGAGATGTATCGGGGAAAAAAATTTTACGAAAATCGAGTCTGGGTCCAAAATTTTGAGAATATCGGGTACGGGTCCAAAATTCTGAAAATATCGGGTCCGGGTCCAGCAAAACGGTCGGGTAATTTCGGGTCCGGGTCCGTTATATTTTTACACATGCTGCGCTATTTTGTGGTTGCTATACATTTTGAATCTAAGTCAGTCTCATAGTGATCTAAACAATAAATTTTTATTTGTTACTTTTCATATTATAATAAATAATTGATGTGTCATTACATTCTTCAATGTGAGTATTTGATTTCAGCTGAATTACTATAGTTGTTTTTAAATAAACTACTTCTAAATTCAAAAATGACAAAAAACCAATACTGTTGTTAAAATTGTTCACAGGAAGGTTTTATTGTATGATTTTTCATTCAGAAAATTGTTGAAGACTAGTTGTATAAATCCACAAATTTTTAGCTCTATGTGAGTTATGGTTTGGCAAAAGCCAAAAAGTTCCGTTTTTCTAATTCAGAAGCATTTCCGGAAAAATAGACTATATATTATACATCAGACCCGAATCAAAATTTTGATAATTTTTCCGGGTCCGGGTCCAAAATTTTGGAAATGTCGGGTCCGGGTCCAAAATTTTGAGAATATCGGGTCCGGGTCCAGCAAAATGGTCGGGTAATTTCGGGTCCTATTTCGGGTCCGCGTACCCGATACATCTCTAGGCATCAGCTATCAGTTCCGTAATTTTTGTATTATGATTAACAAACAACACATCTCACGTCAATAAGGACACCACATTATATGAGAATAATCTGGGACACTCAAGGGTGGAGCATACTGGGCAAAGTGGTAATCTTACTAACGCCGACATTTGGCAGCAACTGCAACTAGATCCCAAAGAGACATAAGAGACATAGACATACGATATTCCCAGCGTTTTGATATCGCCTGATAATTATTCCGCATGGCTTTTCCGCTTAAATTCAACAATCGAGTGTCTATATGTAACAGCTGGCCTGACGCTAAGAGGAGTCAGCGGCCCTTTTCAGGGGAGAGTGACTGTTGTGTTGGGAGAAATTGAAGTGGTCGAAATCGAGAGAGCGAATTTCGACCGCAAAAATTTTCATATATGTCTTCAAAATATGAGCTTGAACCACAAAAAGCCCATAAAAAGGTCCTTTATGGAGCGGAGCCATAACCTATCTGCTCCCCTCTGTGCATCTACTATGATACAATCAATTCGTATCTCTATGCATGATCGTTTAAAATGATAACGTGTAAGCACCATGGAAATTCCGCTTGTGGTCAGCCAGGACGGAGGGGGTGAGAATGGGATCAGGGCTTTTTTGTGCACTGAGCACAGTTTTCGAAGCTCGCGCAGAAATTTTTTAGGGTGCTTTGCGCACGATGCAGAAGTCGACTTTCACATCAGGTCTTCAAATTGAATACTTTCAATATGATTTTAACATTTTATTTTGTATAGAAAATGATTTAATTGACGGTAAAATTAGAGCTTCTAATTCTGCAGTCAATTCTGCAGCTTCAGGAAATAAATGTTGGCCAAATTCATTCAGCATTCTAATATCAAATCCTTAAAAATTTATGCCTGAATTTGTTAAACATTGTCGCCTCAATTTATTAAATATCATTGACTTCAAGCTGAAATTCTAGTATACGTTAGCTGATTGAAAACAGCATCTCACTGACCATGATTCTAGACTAAAAATTTAATCTTGAATCATCGAGTAAATCTTGAAAACATCCATTTATCAACGTCCTTGGGTATAAAACTTCGAAAAATTTTCTAGCGCTTCGTGCCGGAAGAAAGATAGACCAAATTCAATCCAAAGTTTTACTTTGACCTATCACAGAGATGTCAGCAGTGGATTTTTTTGGGAAGTTAGAATTTTTTCCTTTAGTTTATGGTCGGTTTTCTATTTTTTTCTATACAAATATCAGGAACAGTCAGCGTCGTATGAATTCATCTTATAAAGGTGCAGATTTTTTCTCACAACACACAAACTTTTCGACCCAATTTGTGCACCGGACACACGACGTAGCGCACAAAAAAAACCTGGGTGGGATAGAATTTTTTTCTTTATTGACTACCAGAGGAAATATTTTCCAAAATCATCCAATCTTACATCTAAATTTGGCAAACATGTGAAAACATTCGCTTGGCCTGCTTTTTTAAAGGTTTCAATTTCACTCCTTTCGCACCACGTATGCTTTGTTCAGAAAAACCAAACTACAGCATCGTTTTCATTCTTATGGCGTCTTTCTCTTCTTTTCTTTTTCATTTTTCTTCATTATCTCCTTGATCAATGCTGGTAAGCAGAATCTGCTGGGGGTCAACTAAAGCCTTCTGGGGATTAAGACCCTCAAATCCCACATGTTCATGTGTGGTCAGCATTATGCATGTCAATTTTTTAACGTTTCAAAATCGAACCATTCCAAGATCAGTTCATCACAGGGATGAGAATTAGGTACAATACGTTGTATGTTGACACCATTCTCAGGTGCCACTGTGTTTCGAAAGGAAACAAATTAGAATCGTTAAACAGACCACAACGGCATGCTCACAACATAACGCCGCTTGAGGTGTAAGGGATCAAGCATGTTGGCCAACATACACCATGGCTAGTTGTTTTGATATGCAGGGCAAAATCAGGCCTATCGAGCAGTCTTTTCCAAACTATCATCTAAATGACGGTGTGTGATTGACAATGACTGTGAATACTTTGATTTAATTAACTTCTTTGGCATTTAATGCAGTTTGGTATCCTGATGTGTCTCGATGCGTGGAGCAATCTTACTGTATTAAAAACTGTTGCTGCGGTCCAATGATACTTCCCGGTCGGCAGATTCTAATCCATGCCATGCATTCGGGTGCCGTAAATCCGTAATGCTTCATCATATAACAAGCAATAAGCGTCCCAGTGCGGCCTAGACCGGCTGAAACATAGGGGAAAATGGAATATTGAGGCAGTATTCTACTCTTTTCAAGGTTATAGCCCATGCATTATGACCGAGATGTTGATACATTAATGCACTTTACTTCTTGGAATTAAAAATTTTCACCTTTACAATGAACAGCTACGGCGCCAGATGAATCTTCGATCAATTTGATAAACTTGAGAACGATTGCGTTGGAAGGCGTGCTGCCGTCCACGAAAAAAAGATCGTCATGCCGAAATCCAGCTTCGGTAAATCGACTAGATTCATAAACTTTTCTATTTAGTCGGACAATGTTCGTAACATTGTGCTTTTTGAAATAATCAAAGTAAGTTTCAGGACTGTGACGAGGGTAACCTAGACGAAAATGAAAAATAACAAATGGAAGACTATGGACTGGAATCACATTGTTCCGCCTACCATCCTCGTCTGTAGATCTTAAATGTGGTCCACAGAATGCAAGTATTTTCCTTGGAATAATCCAATTCAGATCGCCATTTTCTACTTTCTACAACATAGAGATTCGTGTCACGATGAAAAAAAAGATGACCATTATGAAACGAGACAACCCAGACATGCACGGCAAGTATTTTCCAGGGGGTCCTCGGACTTTCCATCGACGGAGGTGGGTAGTGAGCACACATGTGCACTGGAGGTATGATAGGGGTTTACCCGTACCAGCTCTGGCGGATGCTCATTAACTACCCATAAATTTTAGGCAAATAAACATTTACTGCCTGGGTTTTTTTAAATATTTGAGTTGCTACCATACATGCACAGCATAGAAATTCTGCCGGGGGTCAGCCAGGACAGGAGGTGGAATACAAAATTTTTTTCATTCTTGATCATGAAAAGGAAGGTCTCAGAAAGTCTTCTAACATCCAAGCAGAATATTCTTCAACCTATATTAGTCAGATATGCGAAACTATTTGCTTAGACAGCACTTTTTAAAGTTTTCCTGTTACTTTTTTGGAATCAAGTATGATTTCTTTAGAAAAATTGTCAACCTACAACGTCATTTCTATTTTTACGACGACTTTCTCTTCTATATTGCTCATTTTCCTTCGTCATCTTCTCAATCATTCATGGAAAAGTTAAATCTGCTGGGGGTCAATAAAAATCTGCTGGGGTCGACCCCCCCCCCACGTGCATGTGTGGTTGCTACCAGTCTGTAACCCAGAAGCCGCCTTACTTGCATTTCTTTACAGGAACCCAGTTACTACAAGCATACATGTAACTGATCCCCGAGGTCTGAGGAGAGGTCCGGCGACCTTTTTGGGGCCGGGAGTCAACGATTCCCTACAATTTAACAGAGAGAATCTCTGAAGAGAAAAAATTCAATTTTCTCGAAAAGGAGTTGGAAAAGCGGTTTAAAAAATATTAATTCTTGTCTAAAAAACGTATTCATGGCGCGGACCATCGAGTAAAGTGCCATTTTTTATTCACGAATCGACATTTGTCTGTATTTTTCTGACCAAAAGTATTGGGAATCCAATGGCTACCATATGGCTAGACATACGATTGGCAAATCCTGTGGGAGAAATCGCTCAATGGCTAGCCAGCCATATGAACGACGATTTCTGGGGAGATTCCTATGGCAAACCTCCCAATTAAATGTGTACATATTATGCTACCAAAAGATTTAGGCTGTTTAAACCTTCCCTGACAAAACCAATTTACTACTCAAAAAATCGCAGTTTACCCCCCTCCTCTCAGGCTGACTGACCGTGAACAGCTGTGCGGGTGGGTGAGCCAAAAAGCGAAAAGAGAGCTCCAAAAGCATTAGTATCATATCCAATATGCATAAACTAATCACAAAAAAATTCTAAAAAAAATTTCAGGGAGTATTTGACGACTTTTTCCGGGTCACGGGGTTTCAGATAGGAGCATTTACTCTTTCTACTCCACCTATGTATGTGTATCTATGGTATAACCTCGAAAAACTCGTATTCATTCAGATCAAAGTTTTCAAAATCGATCCATTTCAAATTATTGGCTTTCTCAATTGCCCTGAAAACGTCGAAAAGTCGCAATCCATAATTAGAATCACCAGGCGCGGCGTCCCTGAACGGTAGGAAGGGTCTCTCTTCCCTTTTACAGAACAATTTGCATACACCTTCGCACGTCATATGCAAATAGAGGATCTAAAATTATTAATATGATAAGTAGAGATTTTCACATCAAAATGCAAACTTTACGGAAAACGATCCGATAAGATAAGCTGCGTTGGACCGTTTTTCTTCATCCCTTGAAGCTATGTAATAGATCAAGCGTTTTTTGGATAGAGAAACGAGTTTCATTTTTTCATGTAGCAGTGTACAAAATTTATACAACACGGCGACATTAAATGGCCCAAAATCTTTGTAAAATCTGAAAATAATCCAATGGATGAACGAAGCAAGGAAAGGTCTTATAAATGCAGATACGAGGAGGCTTACTTTTCATAGTGAAAATCGGCATTATTATCAGTTGTGAAAAAATGGCATTCTTTATTATCCTTAGGAGATCCTTTAATGCCGTAGTCGAAATACAGGCGGCCTATCAAAATAGAAAATTATATTTGACTGGATGATTGTTGGATTGATTGGATATTGGATTGGATGATACAGCATTACTTGTAGTTGGAGGGTTTGAGACTCTAAAAAAGTTAAATTGTATAGACGTGGCAGTTGTTGTTAGCGATATGACGCCATTGTACATAGCAAAGTCAGCTGGGGGCTAGACTCCATGGAATGGGTGGACTTTTCCGCACCACTGCAAGTCATGCACACGTAAGCTGTATGTTGTGGAGTTCCTTATCTTTTATGATGGATCTTCGGGACATAGTACGATGTACAGTTAAGTTTTTGATCAAAACTTGATGATTCCAAACATTTCAGGAATATCGAAAGATTTTTAAGATCCAATGGACTCAAAAGTCTACTGGGGGTCAAATCCGCTGGCAGTCAGTTAGAATTCTGATTTTTTTAAATGTTTAGTCGAAAAAACGCATTTTTAAGCACTCGCTGACCGCCTACATCAAAACTTTGGACATTTGGCTACTCTTTTCCCTTAAAAATGGCTTTGATTCTGTATATACTCTACTGGTCGAAGCTCTTACAGGTATGACTTGGGGAGGACCTCCCATCAACCCGGTCGGGCCCAAAGTGTAGATCTAGATTTTGGGTGATAATCATTAACGTGGGTAGGGGGCCCAACTTTCCTAAAATTCTGAGTGGTCAAAAATGACCCAAAAAAGTCGAACATTCCGGAAATTTTCCCGGAAACGCCAAAAAATTTCGTTTTTGCGAAATTATCCCGAGTTGTAGTTTAGTCAAAATTAGAATGATGCATTTGGGTAATGGATCTGATCTATTCGTGGGGGTCCCTCAAACTGACCCCCAATTCGAAAAATTGGGCAAAAAAAGCTTTTTTAGCCTTTGGGTACAATTTTGGAAAAAATTAGATGTATTTCGACTTTATTGGGTCATTTTTGACTCCTACCAAGGATTTTTCAAAGGGTACTTAGGACATACCTGTGAGACCTCCAGTCGGTTGAGGAGGAGGGTGAAGTTCAAATTCGTAGGATGATGGGGGTACCCATTTTTTCAAAAATCGTCGAGGGAGGTCACAAAATAGTCGAAAATGGTCAAAAATCTCGAAAAATTCCGAAATTTTTTCAAAAATGTCATTTTCTGTCTAATTTCATCGAGTTGGGGGGAGAATACCAAGATTTGGGTTCTAGGTCCGACCGAGTAGGGGGGATGACCCACCAACCACCTCAATTACAGGTATGCCTACGAAATTTGTATATTTTTACCCCTAGCAATGTTTTTATTGTGCCAAACCATGGTTTTTGGCACAAAAAATTTTGAACGTTTGTGGCATGAATTTTTTAAATGGGAAAGTTAAATTTGCTTTATTTTTAGACGTTTTAGGGGGGTAGAGACGCAAACCACCCTCAGCGCTGGTCAAAACCCCCAGTGTCAACTAACATGATATTGACTGCTCTTATTTGGCCCGAACGGGGCAAGTTTTTGTCGATATGTATTTTGACAGAAAATAAAAATTTTCATCAGTCTTAATTCTTTTTTTCGCCGTTCGCTTGGAGTATTTCGAACGCTTTGAACGCCAACTTACGCGTCGAAAAACGATGAAAACATCATTCGTAAAATCAGAGCTTCTATTCCAGAATATTTTTTGAAAAAATTCATTTTCCAGCGTTTTAAAACAAAAAAATTCGAAAATTTTACCGCCGCCGAGTAACGAAAAATAAATTAAATGCAATAAGTCTAATCAGAATTACAGCAATGTCAGTAGCAGCTGAAATACACAAGTATTTGTCGTTATTATGCTTTCAACCGTTGCATTACATCGATTATATTTTAATCAGCACAATAATACTGACCGGCATAGACTTTTTTGGTCTTTTTCTTGTTTTACAAATTACTGACTCCGGAAACATTAGATTATTTGAGTATGCTACTGAAATACACAAATAAAACATCTGTGGCCACATCATGAATGTTTTTAAAAAATGGTAAATTTCCGGCATATATGGAAAACATTTTCGATGAAAGAACGGTGTCTCCGGATCCCACTCCAAAGTAATTAGATTGTAATTGGAGGGCGGAACCCTAAACCCAAATGGTTTGGTTAACCTTATACCCAAATGTCGGAACCACTGTTTTTTCCAAGCACGCCTCTTCCCCAAATGGGGAAAGAGCTCAAAAATTTTCAGAGTATTTTCACCAAGTCGTTTTTTTGCCTAAAAATTCGCATAGACGCTTTATTTATGTGTTTTTGGGGAGTTTAAACTATTCTGACAGTTTTAGCGCCGTTAATTCATTAAAATTGAAGAAAAAAAATTAAGTTTTCGAGTTTGAAGCCTTGTGAAACAAAGGTTCCAGCAAACTATCCAATGGCATGATGACTTTGAATTACATGATAAATCGGCCGCTATGGCCTCTGAGAGCTCAAAAAGATGTTAATCTTTCTGGCGCGAGGGCTACGCCGGAAATTTTCTTGGGTATTGACTCCGAACATTTATTTCAAGAATTAGATTCGAATTTTCTATTCAAAAATCGTGATTTCTAGAAATTTACCATTTGAAAGACTTTAAAAGCAGTAATTTGATCGTAAACTTCCATAAATTTGACCGACATGCTATCAGTATGAAGAGCAGAAATCCTCCAAAGATACTTCCATGCAGCTTTTGAATTCAATATGCGTTAAGAAAGAAACAGTTCTTCAAAAAGTCTATACAGTTGACGTGTTAATCTTTCTCAAAAAACGTGTCAAGGAGAAAATGCAGATCTTCAATAAATATAACGATAAAATCTTTAAGATTACCAATTACAACAACGTTTGAGATGATGAAAACCAGTGTTTTTTTGCACTGTGCAAAACTTTTCCCGCTCGTGCAAAACTTTTTTTTCAGATTTTTTGCACTGTGCAAAAATATTTATCAAATGTGGAAAACAAATTTGGGATTTTCATATAGAAAAGATGGATTTTGGCGCATTTTAGTCGGTCCAAATCTCAAAATTTTCCGGGAAGCGCCGGTTACTTTAATAATCATTATTATTTATTACCAAGCTCAGGCGCGGCTTTCAGCATGTCTACCTCCACTTACCATTCAATCTTTAATAGTTTTTATCATCTCAACCGTATTATTTCTTGTTTAATGGGCAATCTTGCATATTATACCTTTCTATTTAATGAAGATCCGCATGTTTTCCTTCATAGATTTTTTGAGAAAGATCAACACTTTTTGAAGCGTTTATTTCTTTCTTAACGTAACAAGAATTCAAGCGCTTCATGAAAGTACTTTAGGAAAAATTCTACGCTTCTGACTCATACATAGCTTTTAGGCCAAATATATAAAAGGTTGCGAACAAATTATTGGTTTTAAAATTTCTCGAATAATAAAATTTCTAGAAACTAAGATTTATGAACACAAAATTCAACTCTGATTGGTTGGTAGCAAAAAAAAGGTCGCCGCATATTTCAAGTACTTACAATTCACCATTTTACCCTAGCTAAATTTTCGACCTTAGGGACCTCTGATGATTATGTACTACCAAGCTCACGCACGGCTTTTATCCATACATGTAACGGAGCTCTGAGGTCTGGGGGGTTGGAGCACTTTTTTGGGGCCGGGGGTCAGTAATTCCCAAAATTTTGGGGGGAGGGGTCCCTGAAGGAAAAAAAATTCGATTTTTTTCCATGAAAAATGTTCGAAAAACGGTTCAAAAAGTAGTAATTTTTGTCTAAAAAATGATAAAATATGTACTTATGGCGCGATGCGCCGTGAAAATCGACGTTTTTGACCATTGACACCCCCCCCCCCAACTTGGCCAACTCTATACCTAACCCCCAAACTTGGAAAAATTAGAAAAAATTGGCAAAAAAGTGCCTTTTTTTGGGAAAAATTTTCAACTCTCTTCGACCCACTGTCTTTTTCCACATTTGCACTATAATGTGGAAAAATTTTTTTGAGATCTTTCCCCTAATTTGGAAAAAAATTTGGGGTTTTCATATTGAAAAGATGCATTTTTGTGCATTTTAGCATCAAATCTCAAAGCTTCGCGCCGGTTATAACTTTAATAATCACTATTATTTATTACCAAGCTCAGGCGCGGCTTTTAGCATGTCTACCTTCACTTACCATTCAATCTATGTTCAATTGGCGATATTTAATATCATACCTTTATATTTGATGGATGAATCCGCATTTTTTCCTTCATAGATTTTTTGATTAAGATCAACACGTCAACTTTCTTAACTTTTTGAAGCGTTTGTTCCTTTCTTAACGTAAATTCAATTCAAAAACTTCATGGAAGTATTTTTAAAAAATTTCTCTGCTTCTGACTCATAGCTTTTCGGCCAAATTTTTGAAAGGTTACGAACAAATTAATGGTTTTAAAATTTTTCGAATGATAAATTTCTAGAAATTAAGATTTATGAACACAAAATTTAAATCTAACTTTTGAGATAATCTTCAGAATGATTATCGCAATGCTTTAAAAAGCTCAAAAACACTCAAATAAGGCGTTTATGAGCATTTTCAAGCTAAAAAACGAGGATTTCAAGACGAAAGCTTGTCATCAAAAAATTTTCCGCATGTGGAAAAATATTTGGGAATTTTTTTACAAGTCGGTTCCCTTCCAAATTATGGTCAAGACTAGCATTTTTGGACTTCTCAAGACGCCAGCTATCCAGATCAGTTCGAAAATCCAGGCGCTCATACCATTCAGCAACTCATTTGCATCACATAGTCCTTGTCACTACAGAAAAATCCTACCAAGAATCGAACCTGGTCCACCAGCCTATAGACTCAACCTATAGACTCAAACCTTATAGACTACTAAATTTCACCAGAAAGTATGAACACTACATCCTTTAAGACCCTTGATACTATTTTAACTAACAACTTCATTTGGGAGAGCCTCAACAAAATCCTCAAAAGCCCGAAGGGCGCAGCTGCTGTACCCTAAGCCTAAGCCTAAGGAAAATTTTAAAGGAAAAATAAATGTCTACTCACTAGTCACAGAAATCAATGCTCAAAATTAACAAAAAACTCATATGCAATAATTAGGCTGAAGGCTGGGAACCGACTTATAAAATTTAGCCGAAATTTGACCTCTTTCCACATTTGTGGAAAAAAGTTCATGGAAAAAATCGTGCTTCGACCCCCCCCCCCCCCCCCAACTAGTCGGACCTCTAGCACAGGCCCGTATTTAGTGGGGGAAGGGGAGGAATTCCCCCCTAAATTTTTTTACAATAAAATTTTCAGCAATATCATTGTACTCAGGCCCGTAACTAGGGGGGGAATGGGGGGAATTCCCCCCCCCCTGAAATGAAATCCGAAAAAAATTTTCAGCGAATCTGATCGAGCGCATGTATGTGAACAAGTGACTACTCTTGGCGTTGTGAATTTTTTTCTATTCCTTTATTGAATCATAAAAATGAAGGGTTAAAGGTACAAATATTATATTTTATAATAAAATTTGCATGTCTAACAGTGTAATGCATTTGTTGAATATTGATTGACTTTCATTTGGCTGTTTCCTACATAATATTATGCTTTTTTCTTGCTGTACGTATTTTATAATTTGCCTTGGATGAATAGTGGGGGTTGAAGTTTATGAAAAATTTTTTGGGATTGTTTCAACTTTTGAATCTAATACAATATGAAGGGTATCACTATCTATTTTATATCTTTAAAACAAAAAACGTCAATGTGTAGCATCAAATTCAGCTTCTTCACGTGAATCTAGTGCTGTGAATGATTCTCAAAAACCTTCAGAATCAACAGGTTAGTTAGAATAAAATTGTATCGTCATTCTAATGAGTTAAAATTTATTTAAATATTAATCCAGTTGTAACACTAGTGTCAACTACCGCTTCTACAGAATCGTCGACGCCAGCAGACCTTTCAGTAGCATCATCAGCAGGTTAGTTCAATTCAAACAATAAATTTCGATGCACAATGAATCATAATTTTGAATTCAGAAAATGAAGAATAGCACTTCATTAACTTTGAATAGATTTTATTAGTTGTTTAGTGCCAATAAATTTTGATCTTGAGTTTTCTCAATTATGTATTTTAAATATAGCGTTTTAAGAAATTTTTCGAGCACTAACAGTGCTAAAAATTCATTTGTTCTGGGGCTTCGCCCCAGACCCCACCAAGGGGCGCTTAAGCGCGCCACCCTGGACCCCTCAGCCTACTGGTTGGTCGCTGCGCGACCTCCATTCGCCGAATTTTGAGTAAGTCAAAACATTTTGGTGATTCCCCCCCCCCTGAAAAAAATTCCTAGTTACGGGCCTGATTGTACTTATACATCACAATTCCCAAATTAATTATTATATTTACATTTTTTTCGACAAACATAGAATTTAACTACCAATCCAAGCACACATAAACTAACTGGAAATGAGTCGCCTTCACTGTAAAAATTATTTTCTTTTTATTCAGTAAATTCTAAAAAAAATTGGAAAATTCCCCCCTTTTTCGAAAATCCTGGATACGGGTATGCTCTTACAGGTATGAACAGATCGGATAGCTCTGAAGCATCATGCAAGCTGAGTTTCACTCACCTGACACTACTTCTATCATTTCTTTAATCTGTACAATTATAAGCTTTGCGACGTATTATTTTCGACCTTAAACAAACTTATTTATTATGATCCAGTCGCCGTATTACTTGATAAGTCATATGTCCTAATGTAGATAATCCGACCACCGTTCATAAGTTGTGGAATACGAAGACTGAATACGCAGATCGTGTCGGTGTCGCCGATTATAACACGCAATGCTATGCAGTATGCACGAATGATGATGAAGGTGGCAGTGTTTTTTTTTGTGCCAAAACATGGTTTCTGGCACAAAAAAAATTAGAATGGCACAAAAAATTTTGAGCGTTTGTGCCAATTGGCACAAATTGTTAACTGGTCTAAGGCTAAATTTCTATGATTTTTAGTCATTTTAGGGGCTGAAAACGCAAAATTTCTCTCGGCGCTTCGCGCCGAATCATTGAGTTACTACTACTGACCATACCTGAGTACTAATACAACCATATACCCAACCCCCTCCCCCCAGTTTGGAAAACATATTTGCGAAAAAGTGTATGTTTTTTTGGCCTATTTCGGAAAAAGTTCGACTTTTTCTGACCCCCCCCCCCCGCCCCCCAAACTGGTCGGAGGTCTTACAGGTATGCTTGACCGCCTATAAAGTTTGATGCAACGATACTAATACACTGCTTCGAAGAGAAATCATTTGCGTTCGGGTGAAATGAAATTCTTTTGCATTTTCAGCTCCTAAAACGTCTAAAAATCAAGGAAATTTAATGTTTGACCAGCCAAAAAATTTCTGCCAATTGGCACAAACGCTCAAATTTTTTTTGTGCCATTCCAAATTTTTTTGTGCCAAAAACCATGTTTTGGCACAAAAAAACACAGTACTCTGCGTTGATACCACTGCTT